>LPNX010350449.1:62757-84585 GCA_001517045.1 Pseudotsuga menziesii | reverse complement strand
TACCAAACGAAAATTATATCATTATAATAATATCTCATACTTAAAATATTAATATGAAACGAAAATTATGTCATTATACAATATCTTATTGAAAACTAAATTTGTGAGAAATGTGTGTTTATTTTTATTATAGAAAAATAATCTTTATATTTTTTAAAATTCAACACAACTACCATTTTTTTTTTATTACGACCTCATGTGTGTGCACATGGGGAATCTCCTCTTTACGTAGGTTTTTGCTAGTTGTAAAACTCATTGAAAATGCCTAAAGGAGTATTTTAATGTTGGCATAACCCAAAGTTAAAAGGGCTTCATTACTTTTTGCGCATTTATGTAAACCTTAATATGAGTCAAACTTTATCAAGTAAAATTGTTTTAGAGTGAAATGATTCTTGATATATTGAGGAATTAAGAATATAACTTTCAATCTTAAAGTGTGCTTAGAGATTAACAGGTTGATGGTTAAGCATGCTCCAAAATTGTAAAGTGGGTTAAGAGATTAACAAGTTTATGGTTATGGTTGCATGTTCCAAGGTCAAAATCTTAGCG
This sequence comes from Pseudotsuga menziesii, assembly GCA_001517045.1. Classification (NCBI taxonomy): domain Eukaryota; kingdom Viridiplantae; phylum Streptophyta; class Pinopsida; order Pinales; family Pinaceae; genus Pseudotsuga; species Pseudotsuga menziesii. Next base: position 84,036 of record LPNX010350449.1, on the reverse strand, counting down.
AGGAAAAGTGGGAAATTATCAAATTTAAAGGTTGGGATTTGATCATGGGAGTAGTTTAAAATGACATCTTTTGGAAATTTCAAGTTTGATGTATTAATGAAAGTTTTCGTCTCACGAAAACAAATTTCAAGACCACAAAAATGATGCAATGGGTGTCATATTTTCTTGCATCACTTTTACATATTTTTAAAGACTAGTTTACATCACTTAGATATAATATCTACCTTGCGTCAATTTTGCGTCTTTTTTTAACTAATGCAATGCCACCTTGCATTGCTTTTACATCATTTTTTTTGTCTTTTAAATCATAGCACATGTCGTTATTTTTCCCATTGTGATTCTTTTGTGTATGAATTTATGCCTTTTTTTTTTTTCTCATTTCGTATTTTTTATATCTTTTTCAACTTTTATATTATTATTATTATTATTATCAAGAACATGAGGAGTTATTTTCAACTTCAAAAGACATAATAAATTATTTATACTTGGGGAATTGAAATCTTCAAGAATGATGAAGTGAAGTCTTTAACTCTATTCAAATGTATCTTACTTCTAAGAACACAAAGGGCGTGGGAGGAATCTATAGTAGGCGAATCAATGATAAACCTTCGAGTTTTTTTTGCAGCAAATCTTTCCCTAAGCAACCTCTCCTAGTTCACCTGATAAAATTAATACTCCAAGAAGGTTGTCGCTTTTATAAGATTGAGTTCTTCCATGTTCTTCAACATCAAAACTTACTTGTCAATCATCAAACAAGTGTGGATGATGAATTAATTTTGATCTTATACTATCTAAATGGGGGGAGCACCTTCCAACTTCCCCCATAGTATAAGATTATAAATGCTGGGAGCTTCATTAAGTATCCCCTTGGTAGACATTACTTTGGTGAATACACATGCTTTAATGAATTCATAGTGTGGCATTAGTCCCTCCTACTCTCACTTTTGCAACACATTAATAATTGCATGGTGATTATTTTCGGTGAATAATGTGGGTTATATTGTTGGGGAAAGAGTAGTTCTATCTCATCTCAGGTGTATGGTGTGTAATTGTTGAAATATTATTCTCTCCAAGCATTTCTATAAAGGGAACCCCTCTCCCTTGGCTATGAGTATGTATCCTTGTTTCTTTGTTAATCCTAGTTGCAACACCATTTCTTCATCCTCTTGACTCAAGATGACACATTTCCACTACAACAATGGGTGTTTGTTCTTTGTGAATTGGGTAAATTCAAAAAAGGGCTCAAGCGATGTATGAAGGATGTGGGAGAAACTCAATGTGATATTGTTAAAACTATGACTAGATGGGAAATGTGGTGGTTGGAGCTTAAGCAAAAACCTAGCACAAAAATGCATCTTGTGATATTTTCAGCATAGTCACAACAAGAATACTATGGAGCTAAGATATTGGTAGGAGGCATTAGATGTTGATATAGGAGTCGAACGTATAAAATATTTGCAAGTATATGTTCAAATTGACTAAACAAAACAACTCATGGAGTGGATTGTCTTTCATCTTGGTATAATGGATAGTGTGGTTAATTACCTCTTTCAATATACTCTTTCCCCTTAGTAGATTATCCATGCACTTCTAAGGAATCTATGCAAAATCCTATGATGGAACTGAAACAAGGTAATGTTTTTCAAGTTGCAAATATAAGGAGTAGATTTACAAGGTTCAAGAAGAGACATTTTCCAAAAATCATCAACAAGTAGAAGCTCAAAAGTGGCTAGTCAAATAGTATGTTCTTTCCTTATTATTTTTTATTTTATTGTTTCTAGTAGTTTGTTTTCCCTAGTAGTATGTACGATAATATACCTACCAAGAGATACTAGCATTTTTTTTATGATTGTTGGCCCTATAGGGAAAGACTTGGTTAAACTTTGTATTTTGGATTTATGACATCAACCTAATTTTTGTAATATGTCCTAGCTTCTTTCCTTTGTCACGACCCTTTTTTTTCTGGTATAAATCTTATCCATTGTCGTTTAAACAAGTCTTATTACTTTTTTCTCCATAAAAATGATTCCCCTTTCCATCCCATAAAGAGTGATGAAGTTAGTACCTTTCAAGCACAATTATGTGGATTTCTCCTCCTTTGAATTTTTTAGATCAATAATGATAATATGGCCTACTATAATAGTAGATGGTAACCCTAGTAACCCTGGATTTCTCTCTCTCTCTCTCTCTCTCACACACACACACACACACACACACAATTATTTCTATTTCTTCTCCTTTGAATTTTCTAGATCAATAATGATAATATGGCCTACTATAATAGTAGATGATAACCCTGGTAACCCTGGATCTCTCTCTCTCTCTCTCTCTCTCTCTCTCTCTCTTACCAGCCACGTTAAATGTATGTATGAGAGAGAGAGAGAGAGAGAGAGATTTTCTCTTTTCTGAATCGTTCAAGGATGAGGGATAACAAGATATTAGCAATGTCATTCTCGCTTAAGTGATTGAGAATGGGATGATATGTTACACACATGAAAAACATTGGTATATTTTATTCCTTACCCTGGTAAGAAGTTACATTTAGCATTAACACAAGAGGTTTGTCTACATCATGTAAGCTTGGGTTTCTGGTGAGTTGTAACAAACATAAAATAAATATAATAATTAAATAATTAATAGCCTTATTTAATAGGAGGGTTATCAACCATTGTAATCATCTTATCTATCATATCATCAATTTATACATTATTATGGCTCATTTGATTTACCAAGTTTTCTGGTGAATAATATTGTATGAGCGAATAATATTTCACTTCATGTGGTATCAGAGCTGAAATTTTCTTGGGCCTCATTGATTTTAGGCTATTAGCCAACATATTGATAGTTTCTCTCATTTCCGGTCTTTGACCAAACCAAAAGGCCCTTGGCCATCTACACAAAGAAGAAGAAAAAAATATTAAAAAAAAAATTATATTATTAGAAAAAAAAACAACAACAACTGCAGTCTCCCCTCTGCATCTCCTTCCGCTGCTCCACTCCCCCAACACCAACCCCCATCTTCCTCTTCCTCCTCTCATTCAACGCTCCCTCATCTTTCTCGCCCTTGCTCACACTCAAGTGCCTCTCTAACACCTCTGCTCTCCCTCCAGCTGCGCCTGCCTGCTCCATCCTACCTCTTGACCTCTTGACTCTCCCAAACTCCATGACCTCACACTGGTTGATGCTCCAGCCTCTGCGCAGTTCCCCGTCGTTCTGCCACCTCCACGCCCTTGCACCTCCACGCCGACCACCTCCTCGTTGCTCCACACTGGCCACCTCCTCGTTGCTCCCTCTACCATCCTTCGCCCATACATCTCCATCAGCCACCTCCTCCATTCGCCACCTCTTCCATCCTGGCGACTGCTCCTCCACCCGCCACGCGCTCCAACTCCACGACTTGCACACAAACAAACATAAAATATTATATAATATAAATATTATAATATATTATATTTATAATATATTACATTTATAATATTTTAAATTGTTTATTATATTAAATAATAATAAAACAATATTGTATAATAATTTATTTAATAATTAATTATTATTTAAACTATATATATAGTTATAAAACATTAATATAATAATAATAATAACTAATTAATTAATAATTATTATTATAAAAAGAAAATTATAATATTTATTTTTGGAAAAAAATAAAGGTTATTAACCTAACGAAGAAGACCAATTAGTCAAAGGAAAACAAAATCGAAAAATATCGACAACTATCTACAGTCCATACAACCATCTAGTGTCGAAGAAATCAGAGATCATGGAATCAGATTTATGACTACAAATAGAGAAATTAGAAGCCAAGTTAAAGCGTTATCGAAGAGACAATGAAAAGTTACAAGACTTGAATACGAAATCAGAAGTATTGATTAAATTGCATAAGATGCAAAAAGAGCGCAAGGAACTAAAAATTTTCGACCAGAAAAATCATATAGAAAAATTGTCTGCCCAAATTGAGAAATTAAAAGATGAAAGTGATTTCAATCAGAGACAAAAAAATCAAGATATAAACAAATAAATAAGTGATTATGAAGCAGAAATAATACGTTAACGACAAAGATGAAGAACTGACGCCCATATGACAAAAATTACAAGACCAAGAATCAGTGGTCGATCAGTATCGACAACAGATAAAAGTTCTTAAACAACAAAATAGCGACTCTAAAAAGGAACACAAGCTGGAGATTGCAAAGAGTAATAAAACAATATCCAACAATTCTGAAGAAATTTTCAGATTAAGAAATCATAACAAAACACTGATTACAAAAATAAAAAAATTGAAAAACAGTAGCAAGAGGGAACACTCCGGTGAAGACCTCGAAGGAAAAATAATGGAAAAGCAAGAAGAAAACCAGTGTCTAAATAATTGTAATAAGGAACTACGGAATCATATCAACGAGTTAGAAATTGAAAAAAAATCGCAAGATGAAAGAATCGAAAAGATTCAGAATCATAACAATCTACTGGAGAACCAAGAAGCACAAATCCAAGAAAATACATCCAAAAATCAAATTGAGGAAGTGAAGACAGTCCTTGTCACAGTCCAAAAGAAATAAGAACAAACAACACCTACACCTTACAGACATCTTAATTATAATCGTCATTTTGACCAATGATAGGGTCAAAATGAATAGTCACAGAAGACTTACGTGGCAATGCAAAAATATCGACATACTAAGCAACAATTGAGACGAATCATCCCACAAAAAGATCTTAGAGCTCCAATAAAAATAGATCTGGGATGGACCACAACAGATACGATGCGACAATTCTCCCGAGGAATCCGTAATTCGTATCGGCTCATTTCCTCAAATGTCGCAAATACAAAAAGGGAAAGAATCTCGAGACGACATATTAAAGTAAATCAGACATTAATGTCAATACTTCTTTGAGGACAAAGATTCCCTCAAGGGGAAGGCAATGTAACGAACATAAAATAAATATAATAATTAAATAATTAATAATAAACATAATTAATTATACTTAAGATGAAAGGACATGACCTTTCATTCACAATTCCCAAGCCTTATTTAATAGGCGGGTTATCAACCATTGTAATCATCTTATCTATCCTATCATCAATTTATACATTATTATGGCTCATTTGATTTACCAAGTTTTCTGGTGAATAATATTGTATGAGCAAATAATATTTTGCTTCATGAGTTCTTTATTGTCATGTAAGAAATAAATCAATAATGTGAAGAAGCACTCATGTTTAGAAAAACATTTTTGGGAAGAAATCATACCTCAACCACCGATAGACCTGCTCATACATTTGGATCACGACCTCATAAGTTATTGGAATAACCAAGAGCATTTCAAGGAAAAAAATAGGGCAAGTGAAATTACCCAATAGTGGAATTGAATGAAGAAATTGCAAAAAACATTCTCCCTTCTAGAGTTGGAATCATGTTCATTCATGAATACCAATGCCAATTTTATTCTACTAAATCACAAGCATCCTCTACATACCTATCCATTATGGAGTTGTGTTCTTGGAGGATGTGGATAGACTGGAACGTATGCATGATTTTATTTTTTTGATAAACTATGTGAGAGGGAAATGCATTTGAACATATGGATTTGTTCTTTTCCCCATCACATACCACTTTTAAATATGTGTAGGCATGTAGCATTGTTATCTCCAAGTCTAAGGCAATGGACAGAGTGGTGAGTAGTGCCATTGCTTTAGAATGTTGTTTTTATGGGTCCCTGTGCCTCTTTGAAATGTTATAGAGTGATTCACATTGTGTATAATTCCATTGACACCATTATGGATTGTATTTCCTCTACAAGCACTACCATAAAAGTAGTGAGGTTTTTCCTGATCAATATTGAACTGGAGGGGACATGTTGGGGAATAAGACTTTGAATGTTAGAATTTGTTCCATCATCAATAATTTAACCCTGTAGATAGTATTCAATGGGAAGAGGGATTTGTCCAAGAGTATCATTGCATTCTTAGTTATTGAAGTACTCTACATAATATGTAGTGGAAAAAGGTAATAACTCCATAGAGGTTCCATGTGCTTCAAACCAGGTGTTCAAAGATACCTCAAGTGAGTCTCATTCCTAAAGGGGGTTTTTATGGCCTAGTTTTGGGTAAGTGCTGGTGCAAAGTACAATTATGCAAAATATGAACTCAAAGAAAAAATGAGATTGAAAAAGCCTTAGTGTGTGGCTTTATATAAGTCTAAGTACATGGAGTTTGAGGAGTCATCTCATATATCCTCTGTAATCAATCCCCCCTATCCTTTGCACATGTCTCTAAAGACATAGACTCTTTGTATGAGTGGGTTAAAGATGGGAAATTCCCTAGTATATTAAAAAATATTTTGTAATGACTCTATTTGCCTATATATAGGAGGATTAAAATGATGAAATGATTTAGATTGTGGTTGTTAGTTCTTAGTTGTAAGTTGAGAGTTGTCCTTATAATGAGTTGAGTTCTGGGATTGTCATGAGTTCTTCACATAAGATATGTTGTATTGATCATGCTACTATTACAATGAAGACTAATTCTTGTTATATGTTTGTGTTCATGATATATCTTGATTATCTATATGTGGTTGTGATGGATGTGTATGTTATTAGTTATCTAAGTTTAAATTAATGTCATTACAAGATAATCAATGGAATGCATATACCCACTAAATATTTAATAGCTTGCATCTCAATCATGTGGAAACTATCATAGACATTGGTGATATTCTTACAACACCTCCATCACCAAGATATAGGTCCCTCCATCCTTAGCCACATGGAAATCACTCCTTATTAGAAAATGGATCTTGATTTATCACTATGATTAATATATCTAGAACAATCCAACTTTACTGCTCTCAAGGCAAGACTATTTTGGAGAACTAGAAGAGCTCTCCCAAGAATATAACCCAGGACTAAAGGATACTACCAAGGCTTAGTACAAATGTCACCAGTATAAGAGTGACAGTCATAGATCTAAGTATTTGCATTCTCACTAAGAACCTCTCTTTTATAGTTCGACGATGATTCATATTGATTGTTGAGAAGAGATTGTGGAATTCCAAATATCTAGCCTCAAAAAATAAGGCTTGAAACTAGCACCTCCATTGTTATAACTTATTTTACCACACATTGTGAATCACATTTTTACAGCCTTCCCTATCCCTCTGTAGACTCCTTAGACCCCATGGACCATTTTTGTACTTTTGATGTTTCCAAGATCATCCCTAAAAACATGCAAAAATTGCCATACATGAATTTTAAACCCTTTCTCGCGTATATACGCGGGTTTGACCCCTAAAACCGCGTACATCAGGATGTGTGCAAAAGGCCAAATTCTTTTGGAGTTTGCCTTGATGTGGATCCGACTCACTTGTATTCTGGCCTGCCATATGCCTTGAGATCGCTCAGATTCGACCTTTCATTACCCCATTGAAGAGCTATATATAAGGAACCTTTTGGATACATTGAAGGCATGAGGAATTGAGAGCAAGAAAACTATAGTCCATTGTTGCCAGAGCTTATTCTTGAGTCTGCATCCCTTTGTCCCTTGGAGCACTTTTGTGTTATTCCCAAGCTTGCCTTTTGCTTGTGAGATTGCTATCGAGAGATGGAGGATTGAAGTGGTGGAGGCCCAAGTGGGGGACTCAGTTTCTCTGATTTGTAGATGTGCCGACAGAGGTTGTATCTATTGTAATCTCTGTTTTATATTAATAGAAATATATTTTCCTGTCCAATAATGTGTATTTGAATGAATATTTGATCCATGGATGATTTCAAATGCTTATATGTTATTGATTATATATGCTAGAGTAGATCTAACATGATTATATATAGCATGCTTGTCTTGTTTATTGAATGGTGATGAAGCAATTTATCAATTCAAGCTGGAATTGGAAAGCTCAATGGGGATATACATCAACCGTCCGGAATAAGGTATGAATCGAGATCCTTTAGTGTTAGATATTTGGTTTCTCTTATATATAGGAAAGGATTGATTTCTAGAGTCAAGCTATCTGTTGTGATACCCCAAGCCATAGGAATTCCTCTCCGTAATAGAATTGGCGACTCCGCTGGGGAGTTCCTAGTAAGTGTCCTTTGGGGGTTTTTATCGGCATTCAATGTTCTTGAATTGCTCCGATTTCTCTGTTTTTGAGTCAGGTCTAGGGGCATATTTTCCTGGTAGTGTCTGATTGGTGTGAATTTTGTCTCAGCTTATCTGCTTGCCTTCATTTTTATACATTTTTCTTCCTATATGCGATTTTTTAACTCACAGTCGCGTATTCATGCAGTTTTGACTGCTATATCCGTGTACATACGCAGGTTTTCTGCATATAGTCGCGTATGCCTTGAGTTTTTCCTTTTAGAGGAAGATTGATTGTTGCTGGGTGAATTTTGATGATTGCTGAGTCTCCTTTGATACTGCTAGAGTCTGTATACACCTCTATTTCTAACCAGAGACACCTTTTTTAGGGTAATTTTTTTTAAGAATGTTCTTGTCATTGCATTTTCGATTTTTTGTTTTGGGATTAGTGCATTAGAGTTCTTTTACCTTAGTACTTTGCGTGAGTGCTATTTGATTGTGCTTGCAGAGTCTGGGGGTGGTAGAATCATTCTTTTGCTTTGCTATCTCATTTTTATTCAAAAAATCCAAAAATATTTGCTTCTTTGCATCATTATGCATTGCACTTTGCACTTTGCATGGTGCTTGCACTAGGTTTGCTTAGAGAAGTATTAGTCAGGATTTCATATAGGAATGATTGCATTTGTCATTTGAAGAAAATTTTGCACTTCATGTAGTAGCATGCCCTATTTTTCATTCGACACAATGCATTTGCATTGATTGTTAGGTGTGCATTTTACTTCATGTTGCGTCATAACACCATTGGTTGCACGGTCATCTACCTTTTTTGAGTAATAAAGCCAAATAAAATCAACGCTTAATTAAAATGGATTACACTATTTTCTTTGATAGGGTACACCAACAAGATTAGGTTTTAGGGTCTTGGAATAGTTCATTGTGAGTAAATTCTCCAAGACCACTAAACAACAACATGTATGTGTTTGTCCAGGTGAAAGTTGAAATTCCTTGGTATAATTAGTCTTTCTCAGGATCCTCCTCTTACAAGGGAGTTAAGCATGAGGCAGTGTGAGTGGTTAGTGATTGGGATGACCCCTAGTCATAACTGAGTGGCACCAGAGATATTTCTAGGATTGTATTCGTATCTGGGGGCTCTTTCGAGAGTTTCGGGCTTTGCTACCCTGCCCATACGATCAATCCCACCTGCGACTGTCCACCTGAGCATTGATTATATTGAGGTGACCTTAGTTGCCTTACCTAGGTTATCGAGGGGGTACTTTGTAGGGGTTATTTTGCAGGTGTCTCGACCAGGTTGGGGTCGGACAGCACAATCGCTATATGCGTTGAAGCTGAGGGCCATAATAATTGGTTACGAACCTCCGCTTGTTGTGTATGGGAGTCTCAAACCTCTCTTAGGTGAGACATAGCTGCTTCATTCGGGAGCTCACATATCCTACCCTTGTTTGCTTGTGATTGGCTTTAGATATTATTGGTGTATGCTCTGTGCACGTTAGCTTGCTTAGGGTTTGCATAATTAGAGATTATTTTTCATTTTTGAGTCATTGTGGAGTTGAGTGCGACACCCCGCCATTCTCGTCGTTTAACAGGACTTCCACCTTCTACATCTCCTCCTCCTTTGGGAGAGAGAAACAGACAGTCCAGGTGGAATACTTCTCACATTGATTCACACACGATGGGATATCATGAAGATGAAATTCTTGAGTTGTCTTCTCCACCTCAAGAGGTTGGGGAAGAAGATCCTACTCCTGTGTGTGATCCTTCACCTGATATACCTACACACTCTAGGTTCACTCCTTCACATGAAATACCTACACACTCCGGGTATGATCCCTCATTCACAAGTCGTCGGTATTGGATGTCGGGCGACGAGACTCATCATGAACCTGCGAGCACTAGTTATGTTAGTTATGGCATGTATGGTATCCCTGCACACGATTTGGGACATCATGCTGAGTCAAAATTTGATCCTAGCACTCTGCTTGGGGACATTCCCATTCCTTTCTATGTGGAGAGATTTGGGAGCACGAGTCACATTGCACCCTCCATCCCAGCGGTGGAGGCTACATCTCATGTTCATCCTAGACCTGGTGTTAGTAGTCCTATTCGGATACCAGAACCAAGACGAGTGACTATAGGGAATACCACTTACATAGTTTCACATGTCCCTTTGTCCTCTATTCCTAGTTCTTCGAATGCTATTCCTCCCCATCATTCACGTGGTCCTTTGGGCCAGAATGTTGCTACGAGTCATGTGCGTACTGCTGCTACTCGTGTAGTTGTGTCTTAGATTCAAGTACCTCCTGTTGTCTCGGGAGGTCGTATTCCTACTTCTGGAGGTCATATTCCTACTTCCGGAACGTCTATTCCTACCTATGGAGTTTCTCATGGGACATCTCAGGGGACTTCTTATGGACCATATTATGGACTATTTTCTTTGATAGGGTACACCAACAAGATTAGGTTTTAGGGTCTTGGAATAGTTCATTATGAGTAAATTCTCCAATACCACTAAACAACAACATGTATGTGTTTGTCCAGGTGAAAGTTGAAATTCCTTGGTATAATTAGTCTTTCTCAGGATCCTCCTCTTACAAGGGAGTTAAGCATGAGGCAGTGTGAGCGGTTAGTGATTGGGATGACCCCTAGTCATAACTGAGTGGCACTAGAGATATTTCCAGGATTGTATTCGTATTTGGGGGCTCTTTCGAGAGTTTCGGGCTTTGCTACCCTACCCATACGATCAATCCCACCTGCGACTGTTCGCCTGAGCATTGATTATATTGAGGTGACCTTAGTTGCCTTACCTAGGTTATCGAGGGGGTACTTTGTAGGGGTTATTTTGCAGGTGTCTCGACCAGGTTGGGGTCGGACAGCACAATCGCTATATGCGTTGAAGCTGAGGGACATAATAATTGGTTACGAACCTCCGCTTGTTGTGTATGGGAGTCTCAAGCCTCTCTTAGGTGAGACATACCTGCTTCATTCGGGAGCTCACATATCCTACCCTTGTTTGCTTATGATTGGCTTTAGATATTATTGGTGTATGCTCTGTGCACGTTAGCTTGCTTAGGGTTTGCATAATTAGAGATTATTTTTCATTTTTGAGTCATTGTGGAGTCGAGTGCGGCACCTCGCCATTCTCGTCGTTTAGCAGGACTTCCACCTTCTACATCTCCTCCTCCTTTGGGAGAGAGAAACAGACAGTCCAGGTGGACTACTTCTCACATTGATTCACACACGATGGGAGATCACGAAGATGAAATTCTTGAGTTGTCTTCTCCACCTCAGGAGGTTGGGGAAGAAGATCCTACTCCTGTGTGTGATCCTTCACCTAATATACCTACACACTCTAGGTTCACTCCTTCACATGAAATACCTACACACTCCGGGTATGATCCCTCATTCACAAGTCGCCGGTATTGGATGTCGGGCGACGAGACTCATCATGAACCTGCGAGCACTAGTTATGTTAGTTATGGCATGTATGGTATCCCTGCACACGATCTGGGACATCATGCTGAGTCAAAATTTGATCCTAGCACTATGCCTGGGGGCATTCCCATTCATTTCTATGTGGAGAGATTTGGGAGCACGAGTCACATTGCACCCTCCATCCCAGCGTTGGAGGCTACATCTCATGTTCATCCTAGACCTGGTGTTAGTAGTCCTATTCGGATACCAGAACCAAGACGAGTGACTATAGGGAATACCACTTACATAGTTTCACATGTCCCTTCGTCCTCTATTCCTAGTTCTTCGAATGCTATTCCTCCCCATCATTCACATGGTCCTTTGGGCCAGAATGTTGCTACGAGTCATGTGCGTACTGCTGCTACTCGTGTAGTTGTGTCTCAGATTCAAGTACCTCCTGTTGTCTCGGGAGGTCGTATTCCTACTTCTGGAGGTCATATTCCTACTTTCGGAACGTCTATTCCTACCTATGGAGTTTCTCATGGGACATCTCATGGGACTTCTTATGGACCATATTATGGACTGTAGTATGCATAGAGTTATTTACCTTATGGGTACGGGCACCAACAACCCGCTTACTCCCTGAATTATGGCTTTGTAGCCCCAAATAGTTAAGGTACACCACATTATGGTGCTTCCATGCCACCCTACACGGGTCAAATGAGAGGAGGATACTATGGCCATGGCCATGGTGGTTATGGTAATCAATCCTATGTGAACCAAAATTATCAGGGAGCATCTCATAGACCTGTTCAACCTAGGCTCCCTTTCCTCACAACATTAAATTTTCCTGACTTGTCGAGACTAACGAACGATCCGGTATCTTATGACCCGGCTTGGCCGGCTGTCCCTACGAAGCTTACCTCGTACATCCCCAAATTCGAGGGCAAACCAGGAGAAGATCCTAGTGAACATGTTACTACATTTCACCTTTGGTGCTCTTCTAATTCCTTACATGAAGATTCGATCCGTTTAAGGCTATTTCAGTGCACCCTTACAGGGCCTGCAACGAAACGGTACATAGAGTTACCTAGGGGGGCATTCACTTTGTTCGATGACCTAGCTATGACTTTTATGAACCACTTCCAACTACCAGTGTGTTGCAACATTGGTATGGAACTCTTGTCGACATTTCGGCAAGACAAAGCCATGCATATCTCGGATCATATCCAAGAGTGGCGTAGACAGAAGAGATCGATTAAAGCCTTCATACCGCTGGAGTTTCTCCTTGAGTGGTTCCTTAAGTCGTTACTACCTTATATAGCGAAGGATGTTTCTACATCCGGAGTTCAGAATGAGGAACAAGCCATTTTTAGGGCACAGGAATTGGATTTGATTTATGCTCAATCCGGTTTTTTATATGAGATCATTCCTAACGCTCCGCTTTCTAGTTTCGACCCTAAGATCAAACCTGGACCACATGTCAATGGCATTGTTGGTTGTACGAGTATGAAACCTGCGGATTCGGTTGGGAAATAGGTGAGTCAATTGTCTATCAACCAATCTGCCCCAGGAAAAGCCATGGCTTCGTCTCAACCCACCCAAAGGGCTAGTGTGCTTTCGGTGCAATCGTCGGATCATAAGGGTAACCAACAACCCGAAAGGAATAAGAAGAAGGGAAAAAACAATCGTAAGGGTGGGAATAGGAATGAAAATGACAATTATAATGACAAGAATGCCTGAAATGCTGGGGGGGACAAGCAGCCTAAACGTTAGGTTAAGTTTCCTTGCAAGTTGTGTAAGGATGACCACCTCACTCACTTGTGCCCTCGGATAGAAGAAGCCTCGAGGTTCATAGCACAGGGCCCAGCTGTGCTAACTAACCCTTTACCTCATAATCAAAATATGAACTCAAGGACCCATGATCAGTCTGGTGGAGATAAAAATCCACCTAAATCTAGTAATGGTCATGGTTGCATCAATATGGTGCATGCTACTAAGGTTGTGACTCGTGCGAAGCACTATGGTTCGTCACAACTAGACCTTGGAAAGGAACCTGCTCCACCTGGGAGTCCTTTGCGTATTGAAAACCCTATGGATAAACCTGAAGTTTCACCTCACATTCCTAAAGGAGTCCTTAAGCGTTCGGGGCACAATCCTAATGCCCGAGCCACCCAGAACTATTCTGTTGTCGAGGATTTGGGCCACACTCCTTGTGCGATGTCTGCACTCAAAGTACTTCAAAGTTGTCCTTCGCAAAGGAAGGATTTTCTTTCTACTCTTGGTGTTAATGATGATAATTCTTCCTCTGTCATCTAATTTTAAACCGTGGGAATATAGCCTTGCTTGCCTTACTATGTGTCTCTCTTGATTCATGTAGAATGTCTTAACAAGACTGTCAAACGCACTATGATTGACGAAGGCGCCGCTGCTTCCATGATGTATTTGGCGTGTTGGAAGGGTTTGGGTTCCCCTGATTTGTCTAAATCCGCTACCATGTTGATTGCGTTTGATGGTAGATCATTTCAGCTGCACGACATTCTTCCTTCTCTTAAGGTCCCTTTGGGAGGGAAGACCATCGCGATCGAGGTCGAGGTGGTTGATGCGCCCCTTGACTACAATATATTACTGGGTAGGAATTGGATGTATAGTATGCAAGCTGTATCTTCTTCGCTATTTTGAGTTGTATGCTTTCCATTTAATGGGAAGATAGTTACGATTGATCAAATGTCATTCAAGAATCTGTGTGTTACCGCATATTCGGGAGCTTCTGTCTTGATTGACGCGCACTCTCAGCCGGCAACTGGGAGTGTGGGTGTTGGCATGTACCCATCCCTTATGGGATCATTTAGTTGTCCTGCACCTATTCTTATGATTGGGTCTACTGTCGGTGAGGCTTCATCGTCATTGTGTTTGGTGTCTTTTCGTACCACTCATATGGAAGATCCTTGGATTCTTCCTACACCGAGACCTTTGAGTGAGCCCATCGGAACGAACGTGCCGTTGCCTGCAACTATGATAGCATATCAAGATAATATTGAATGTGTTGCAGAGCCTAGTCCTTCCTCTTCGCGGATGGAGGATGAGGACCCATATGTGCTGCCTGCATGGGCAGTTGATTCTTCTCACACACATGACTGCCTTGATAGTGTTTTTCCATCAGATGAAGCTATTATTGAGGCTATGTCTGGGGTTGAGCCACCTTGGGAAGAGTTGGATCATAGATATTACTTTATTTCTGAGCTTAACCGTTTAGAGTGTGAATACTTTAGGGAGATTCTTAGTGAAAGAATTGGTAGTCCCGTGGTTCCATTAAGCTCTCCTAGTTCGATGGCTGATGGAAACATGGAAAATATATCTCCTACCATTCCTATCAATATCTCTCGCGATCCTGGAAAAATTGAGAATGTCTATATTGGGGCAGAATGTTCCCATGCTGAGATTCAAGAGTATACCGAGCTGTTCAAAGAATTTCGTGATGTATTTGCTTGGTCATACAAGGAAATGCTAGGTATCGACCCTTGCATTGTTGAGCATGAAATTAAAACTTATCTTAATGCTAATCCTGTTCGACAACGCTTGCGTGCGGTGAATCCTAGAAAAGCACCCACGATTAAGGCCGAGATAGAAAAGTTGTTGAATTCCGGTTTTATCTATCCCGTTCCCTTGACAGAGTGGGTTTCAAACCCTGTTTCGGTTGATAAGAAGCAGGGAACGATCCATATATGCATTGATTTTCGTGATTTGAATTGTTCCTGTCCTAAGGATAATTTTCCCACACCATTTATTGATCAAATTTTGGATGAGTGTGTGGGAAGCGAGGTATTTTCCTTTATGGACGGCTTTTCTGGATACAATCAGATACAAATCAAACCTGAGGACCAACATAAGACTTCCTTTATTTGTCCTTGGGGTACCTTTACATATTGAAAAATGCCTTTCGGCCTTAAAAATGCCGGAGCCACTTTTCAGTGGGCTATGACCTTGATCTTCCATGATCTCAAATCGATTATTGAAGTATTTTTGGATGACCTTGCTGCTCATTCTCGTCAGAGGATGCGTCATTCCTACCATTTGAGATTAGTGTTCGAAAGGTGCCGCCATTACTTGGTTAGGTTAAATCCTCATAAATGCATTTTTTGTGTCAAGTCTGGTCACTTATTAGGGTTCATTGTCTCCAAGGAGGGTATAAGAGTTGACCCTTTGAAGGTTGAGGAAATACTTCAATTGTCTCCCCCGAGAAACATTAGACATATTCAATGTTTGCAAGGCATGGAAAATTTCTTGCGGAGATTTGTAGTTAACTTTGCCAATTTGACTAGAGGATTTATGCATCTTTTGAAGAAGGACACTACCTTTTGCTGGGATGAGCGATCCCAGGAGTCCTTTGATGTGCTTAAGCGAGCCTTAGCATCGGCCCCGGTGATTAGACCACCTGACTATAGCCGTGAATTTTTACTTTATGTGGCCGCGTCCATGGAGACGATTGGTATGGTTTTGGTTCAAGAGGACGAGGAGCTCCAGGAGCATGTCATATATTATTTGAGCCAAAACCTTATAGATGCCGAGATCCATTATTCCCATGTGGAGAAGCTTGCCTTAGCTACCGTTCATGCGGTTCAAAGATTGAGACACTATATTCTCCTTCGCCAGACCTTGGTGGTAGCCCATGTTAATCCATTTCAGTTCATCCTCACTAGAAGGATGATAGGGGGAAAGTATAATAAGTGGATTGTCATCTTGCAAGAATTCTATCTCAAGTTTGTTTCGGCAAAATCAAACTTAGTTGTTGATTTTTGCGGAGCTTAGTATCTTCACAAACTTCCTCCTCCTCCTCACTTGGGAAATCAACGAGCACATTTTCTTGATCTCAACTTTGGATCCATGGTATGGGGATACTATCATATATTTACAAACATTGAATGTCCCTACTCACCTTTCACGGGATGAACGATGATGGTTACGTCACGTATCCAAGAATTACCTCATAGTGGATAACACATTATACTGTCATGGGGTAGATTCCATTTTACGTTGTTGTTTAACTCATGAGGAGGCTGAGCTTGTGCTGAATGATTGCCACGGAGGGGTGTGTGGTGGTCATTTATCTGGATTTGTTTAATTTTCATATGCTTAGCTAAGACATCAGTACTTCATTTCATTTTCATAACAAAAGCATATAAATAGGATCACTGAAAGATAGACAAGCACAACCATACAAAAGGAACACAAAGATTTATCCTGGGAAAACCCTAAAGGGAAAAACCCAGCAAAAGCTTCCTCAATATAGATGCCCCAAAAAGCTAAAAGATAAAAGATAAAACCAACAAGGAGATCAAAGCCTGATCCTCCTCCTTCTCCAGCTACTTCGCTTCTCCACTAATGCGCTACACAAGTGAGAGTGTGTGTCCCAAATGAGGAGCACTACACCTCTATTTATATTCATCCGTTCACTTAAGTTAACTCATCTATCATGTAGGCTCGAGTTACACATGTAGGCTCAAGTAACCACACTAGGGTGCTAATGACCCACCTTTACAATTAGAGGGGACTGCCTCATGAATCTTATTAGTTCTTCCGATTAGGAGCATTGAGGTACAAAGTAATACAAGTGGTTCTCCCGGTAGGACCATCGGGGACCAAAAAGAAATACATATAGAATATTCTTCGAAGTTACAATATTTCAACACTCCCCCTTAAGGAGAAGGGTATTCTATAACAACATCAACAGCAACAATAATAGGAGAGAGATAGAGGACATCGTCAACATCATTAGGGTGATACATCTATAAATCGTTGGAAGCTTTTCAACATCATGTAGCCTTCATCTTCAATCTTTAGTCTTCAGCATCATCAGTACTTTGACCGCTTCGATCAGCAGCATCTTGACTCTTCAATTAGCAGCAACATCTTCAGCACTTTGACCTTTTGATCAACAACATCTTCAGCACTTTGACCTTTCGATCAGCAACATCATCTTCAACACTTTGACCTTTCGATTAGCAACATCATCTTCAACACTTTGACCTTTAGATCAACAACATCTTCTTCAGCACTTTGGCCTTTCTATCAGCAACAACATCATCATCATACTCTGATCTTTCAATCAGACTCATCATTATCATCAGCCTCTGATCTTTCGATCAGAACCATCATCAACCGAACATCATCATACTCTAACATCAACTCATCATCATATTCTGATCTTTCGATCAATACGTCATCATCATCATACTTTGATAATACGACATCATCATCATCATCGCATTCTGATCTTTCAATTAGAAAACATCATCATCAGTAGCAACACCATAATCATAAGCAAATTCTGATCTTTCGATCAGAAAACATCATCATCATCATATTCTGATCTTTCGATCAGAGAACATCATCATCATCAGCAAATTCTGATCTTTCGATCAGAGAACATCATCATCATCAGCAACATCTGATATTTCGATCAGAAACATCATCATCATCATAAAAACATCAACATGATCCTTCCTTTCAGAATTACGGGATTTAGGTCACTTACGGAGTTACCAATGATCCTTCCTTTCGGAATTACGGGATTTAGGTCTTTACGGAGTTATTAGCGATCCTTCCTTTTGGAATTACGGGATTTAGGTCTTTACGGAGTTACTAACGATCCTTCCTTTCAGAATTACGGGATCAACACATTTGTGGAACTCAGACAATCCTTCCTATTGGAATTACGTGATCAACACATCTGTGGAACTCAGACAATCCTTCCTATTGGAATTACGGGATCAATTCAATGATCCTTCCTTTTGGAATTACAGGATTTAGGTCTTTACAGAGTTACTAACGATCCTTCCTTTCGGAATTACGGGATCAACACAGATGTGGAACTCAGACAATCCTTCCAATTGGAATTACAGGATCAACACATCTGTGGAACTCAGAGAATCCTTCCTATTGGAATTACGGGATCAATTCAATGATCCTTCCTTTCAGAATTACGGGATTTAGGTCTTTACGGAGTTACTAACGATCCTTCCTTTCGGAATTATGGGATCAACACAGATGTGGAACTCAGACAATCCTTCCTCTAGGAATTACGGGATCAACACACGTTCTCGAGTACCGAAGTCACCGGATCCGTTCTGAACCGAAGTTCAAGAATGATACAATCCTACCACATTCACGGGAACCGAGATCTTCGGATACATTTTGAACCGAGGTTCAGGGATGATGCAATCCACCACTTTTACGGGGGCCAAGGCCTTCGGATACATTTTGAACAGAGGTTCAGGGATGATGCAATCCACCACTTTCACGGGGGCCGAGACCTCTAGATATATTTTGAACTGAATTTCAGGGATGATGCAATCCTACCACTTTCACGGGGGTCGAGACCTTCGGATACATTTTTAACCGAGGTTCAGGGATGATGCAATCCACCACTTTCACGGGGGCCGAGACCTCCAGATACATTTTGAACCGAAGTTCAGGGATGATGCAATCCTACCACATTCACAGGGGCCGAGACCTCCGGATACATTTTGAACCGAAGTTCAAGGATGATGCAATCCCACCACATTCACGGGGACCGAGGTCACCGGATCACTTTTGGACAGATGTCTCGGGATGATACAATCCCTCTTCATTCTCGAAGACCAAGGTCTCTGGGTCACTTTTGGGAAAGTGCCCAGGGATGATATAATCCCACCACATTCTCGATGACCGAAGTCATCGGATCACTTCTGGACATATGTCCCGGGATGATACAATCCCTCCTCATTCTCGAAGACTGAGGTCTCCGGGTCACTTTAGGGCAAGTTTCCAGAGATGATACAATCCCACTGCAACATCACTACTCCCCCTTTCAAGGAAGGTATTTCTGAACCACACCAAGCTTGTCTCGAAAGTGTTCAAACTTTACCCGAGATAGAGGCTTTGTCAGCGCATCATCATCTAAACCATATTCATCTACATCTTCAATATGTGAATACTGAACTATCACCATTTGTATCTCCAGTATGTGAGTACTGAAAGCATCATCTGCATCTACAGTAAGTAAATATTGAAACATCATCTATATCTTCAGTATGGGAATACTGAAACCATCATCATCTCTATATTCAGTATAGAAATACTGAATCACCATCATCTGTATCTACAGTATGCAAATACTGAAACATCATCATCTGCATCTTTATCTTGAATGTAGAAATACCGGATTTCTATGTGTTATGATGGAACACAGGGTTCTCTGTTATCACAACTCTCGTTATCACATAGAATCAATGTAGCATCCATCTTCAGTTCAAAGAGACCTGATATCAGCTTCTGAAGCCATATGGCTTCACAACTTAGTAGAGCAATCTGCTATGTATTTTGATTCAGCCATGCTACGAAAAACACTGGACTGTTTCCTGCTAAACCATGAACTCATAGCAGACCCCAAACAAAAGCATCTACCTAATGTGTTTTTTCTATTTGAGATACTTCCGGCCCAATCTGCATCTGTGTAGCCATACAATCTATACTCATGGCTACCATCATAATATAAACCAAAGTCTATAGCCCCTTTCAGATATCTCATCACATGCTTTGCAGTTACTAGGTGAACCCATCTTGGTTGAACAAGATATTGAATTAAGGTGTTCACAGCAAAACAAATGTCTGGTCTGGTATTTGTTAAGTACATCAATGACCCAATGATCTATCTATAATGAGTAATATCCACTAACTCTGATGAGTCATCAGCTAACAACTTCAGGTTGGAGTCCATGGGTGTGGCCATGAATTTGCATTCCAACATATTGAATCTCTACCGCATACTTTCCCTGGTTGAGAAATATTTCTTCTGAACTTTGCCATACTTCCAGACCTAGGGAATAATGCATTAACCCAAGGTCTTTCATCTCAAATTCTTCTGCTAGTTTCTTATTGCTTTCCATGATCTGTTTCTCATTTCCTATCAAGGATAAGTCATCCACATATAATAACAGGATGACAAGTTCATCTTCTAAAACCTTGAGATAAAGGTTAGGATCAGCTTTATTCTTGGTAAATCCCATGCTCGACAAGAAACTATCTATTCTTCCATACCAAGCTCTGGGAGCTTGCTTCAGGCCATAGAGGGCCTTCTTTAACTTGCATACGTGATTCCATCTGGCTTCAACTTCAAATCCCCGTGACTATTCGATGTAAAACTCCTTCTTAATCATACCATTGAGGAAGGCTTGTCTTTACTTCACCATGGAAGAAACTACCATGATAGTTCTGAAGGAAGTGTACCTTACTTCCTGGAGTAAGTATCTCTTCAGAATTAATTCCCTTTTTCTGAAAGAAACCTCTAGCCACAAATATTGCTTTATACTTCTCGATACTTCCGTCAGCTGCATGCTCTATTTTGTATATTTGGAGGATACAATAATCTTTCCTTCTGGTTTGGGAACTATATCCCATACATCATTCTAGTATTCTTTCATCATAACATCTTCCATGAGTTCGTCTTGTTAGATCATCAACATATCCTAGTATTCTGCATTCAAATTTGAAGGTTGGAACCCACTTTACTCTTGGTAAAGTCTCGATCCATCAAGAAGCAGTCCATCATGTCATATCGTGTCGAACTCAGATATCTTCTGTAGTCACTCCCCCTGAAGTGGAGTATTATATTCCTTCTTCATTTTGTACAGGTGGTTCTATGCTTGATATATACTGGTCAATAGAGTATGTCATGTCATAGTCTATTCTTTCTGAGGCAAATCAAGAACCTTTCTTTGTGCACT
>LPNX010350449.1:6072-62479 GCA_001517045.1 Pseudotsuga menziesii | reverse complement strand
TCCTCATCGCTTGAGGGATCTTCTTTGAATGGTAAGAGCTTGATCTTCAATTGCTCCCATCTTCTTCTTCTCTTCTTATTAGTCGAGCTGAAAGTAATCACGTAATTTTGGCATACATTCTTCACATGAATGAATCCCATGATCCTGGGAGGCCATTCAAGGTGGCTATCACCACTTTTGCATACTTCTTCTTCTACCACTTCAAGTTGTTCTGCATTCTGGATCTTCACATTCTTCAACTGTATTCTCAAAGCCATCTTCTGATTTAAGTTCTTATCTTCAAATAGCTTGATCAAGGAATCAAATATCTTCAGTGTCTTTAGGGAAGACACTTGTGGTATAAGTTGATCCGTGATTGAATCAACAATGATCTTCTTGGCCTTGATCAAGTTCTTTTTGTGTAAGTCTTTGAGGCTCATCTCCCTCTAGAACTGGAACCTCTCTACTCATGTAGGTATCCAATTCATTTTCTTTAGAGAGATCAAATACTTCCATGCTTGGAAGTTTTCAACTTCACCAAGCTTATCATCAAGCTGATGTGATAGATCATTTTGAAATGAGAACCTCAAATGCAAATAGCAAAAGATTAGATCTTACCAATTTGAGGTGTCCGTCCTGCTTCCGGAGCTAGCTGATCTAGGATTTGTCAGAGAAACCCTAATTTTCAAAACTTGGAATATTTCAGATATGATTGGATAGAAATATATATCTCTTCAAATGGAGCTGTCCAATGTACTCCTTTTTTGAAAACAGTGGAGGGAAGGTCCCAGAACAGGAAGCCCTAGTTTTCCAATTTCTTCTGCAGAAATTCCTGTTATTGTTTATATGATATCTCTGAAATTACTGCTCCTATGTGTCTAAAATTTCTCACTGAGGTAAATTCACATGTCCCTGATCCAAAAGAATAAGTTTCATCAGAATTGGTTTCACCAATTGTAATTTATGATCATTTTCCCAAGGTGACTTGTTATAGGACTGTTCAAAATAGTGAAGTTGTATGGCATGCCACTTGTCACTGGTTCTTCTTCAGGTTCTGAAATTTGGATCAAAGAAATTAAAGGCCATGATATTTTTTGGAACATCTTCAAGAATTCCATTTGGACCTCTGTATCCTATGCTACAACAATTCTCCCCAGGTGTCCTGTTTAGGGATGAATTCTTGAAGAGGCTGGAACCCTAACTTGGAGGGATCATATCTCCCAGAATATAGAGAATCTGAGGCTGGATTTCGGATACAGTGTAAATCCATATTTTATCTTCGGTATCTGCAATTTTAAACTCCTTATCCTCTGCCAATATCAGGATATAGTGAATGTACCAAAACTTAGCAGTTTTAGTATTTAGGGTTTTTCCAGATCGGGGTCAAACTAGGGTTTGACTTTCCCACAGTTTCACCCAACCAAATTTCTTGATCCAGGTCTCTAAACTTTGATTTTGATGAGGATAAAAATTCTATGCTAGGCTCACTAAAAAATTCTTCTTCTGTAGAAAGCCCTAATTTTCCGCACCAAAACTGAAAATGCTCGGAATCGAATTCCGCTTCGACAGAAAGATGCGCCCTTCAATGGAGAGTCAGTCTAGCCTTCTTTTGCTGATCGATCATGGATAGAGACCCAAAAAAATAAGAAGCCATAGATTATTTAGCTGCATAATGTCTTCTTTCAGGGTGGATCTGATACCATGTTTAATTTTCATATGCTTAGCCAAGAAATCAGTACTTCATTTCATTTTCATAACAAAAGCATATAAACAGGATCACTGAAACATAGACAAGCACAACCATACAAAAGGAACACAAAGATTTATCCTGTGAAAACCCTAAAGGGAAAAAGCCAGCAAAATCTTCCTCAATATAGATGCCCCAAAAAGATAAAAGATAAAAGATAAAAGATAAAACTAGCAAGGAGATCAAAGCCTGATCCTCCTCCTTCTCCAACTACTTCTCTTCTCCACTAATGCGCTACACAAGTGAGAGTGTGTGTCCCAAATGAGGAGCATTACACCGCTATTTATATTCATCCATTCACTTAAGTTAACTCATTTTTCATGTAGGCTTGAGTTAATCACGTAGGCTCGAGTTACACATGTAGGCTCAAGTAACCACACTGGGGTGCTAATGACCCACTTTTACAATTAGAGGGGATTGCCTCATGAATCTTATTAGTTCTTCCGATTAGTAGCATCGAGGTACAAATTAATACAAGTGGTTCTCTCGGTAGGACCATCGGGGACCACAAAGAAATACATATAGAATATTCTTCGAAGTTACAATATTTCAACAGGATTTCTACAGCCCAAAAAATCTTGAGAACGGGTTATTTATGGCCGTCGATATTTAAAGATTGTGTTAATGCAGCCAAGAAGTGCCACCCTTGCCAGGTGTTTGCACGCAATATGCGCTCACATCCTACCCCATTACATCCAATTATCACTGTCGGTCCCTTCACTAAGTGGGGGCTTGATTTCATGGATTGCAACCCAGCTTCACCCAGGGGGCATCATCATATTGTCGTGGATGTTGAGTATTTCACGAAATGGGCTAAGGCTATGCCCACGATTAAATCCGATGGTGAGACAGCCACACATTTCATATTCAACCAGATCATTACAAGGTTCGGTATTCCGAAAGAGATTGTCACAGACCATGGTAGGCACTTTCAGAATCGGATGATGGAAGAGTTGGCTCGAAGTTAGGGTATAAACAGGAGCATTCTTCTTCTTATTACCCTCAAGCAAATGGATAGGTTGAAGCAGTGAACAAATCACTCAAGTCCATTCTCCAATGAACCATCGCACAAAGCAAGACCAATTGGCATATCATGTTATATCCTGCTTTGTGGGCTTATAGGACCGCGATAGACTGCTACCGATTTTTCTCCAGTTTTTCTCCATATCAGCTTGTACATGGAGTGGAGTCTATATTTCCGGTTGAGTGCGAAATACCTTCTTTGAAGCTGGCCAAAGAGATATTACTAGACACTTCCCCATTGGAGGAACGTTTGGTCCATTTAGAGTAGCTTGATGAGCAGCGCCGAGATGCTTTAGTGGCTTTAGAAGTGAATAAGCGTCGCGTTAAGGTCCAATATGATAAATCTATCTGTCCAAGGAAGTTTAGTGAATGAGATTTGGTCCTTTTGTGGGATCAAGCTAAATAACCCTTGCGGGCAGGAAAATTTATCCCCATGTGGCATGGTCCTTACGTTGTTAAACGTGTGTTAGATAAGGGTGCATATGAGTTAGTAGATTATGAAGGGACAGCCTTGGCAGAGCCTAGAAATGGGCTCTATCTTAAAAAGTACTATGCATGATTCTCAGCCAGGGATGACTATTGTATATTATTGTACAGTATTTTGCATAGTTAGGTTTTTCTTATGGTGATTGAGTTTGTTGATTAGCTTTCGTTTCTTATGGAAAATGTCAATGGAGTCTTCCATCTATATAGGATTCACGGATGGTGCTAGCTGCCACAATCAACACTTAGCCTCTGCTTCTTGGGTGATTTATACTCCTACGGGTCATGTATTGTCTTCAGGAGGTGTATGTTTACGGCCCTCTTCAAACAATTTTGCTGAATATAGTGCCGTTATAGAGCTTCTACGGGATTCCATTTTACATGGCATTCTATCTCTTAAGGTACGTCTTGATTCGGAGTTAGTAGTGTTACAGCTTAATGGCTTGTATCATGTTAGGGATCCAACATTATTACGAAGATTCTTACGTGTGAGATTGTTAGAACGACAATTTGACAACATAACATACATACATGTTCCAAGAATTTATAATCAAGTTGCTGACTCATATGCTAACTATGTGTTAGATTGGCATTTGTTTCACAGACAATAAGCTCATCACAAACATACATTTTTATACATGTAAATAAATAAACCAATCATCATAAAAGTTTTTTAAACATCCAAAATGTGATAATACATAAGTGTCATAATACAAAAATGGGGCTTCCGAGCCACCAAAATATAAATACACAGTAGTACAAAATGTATCACTCCCAGGTATCTAAGCCTGGGGAGGAGGAGGGGGGTTCTGATCGTGGAATGTCACCATGGCTCTAGCTAGCGGTCGAAACAACTGCATCCATGCTCGTGGCACACCCACCACTTGACGCTACATGGCCTTAGGCAGGTCCTCGACCTGCTCCATGGGCACCCTATGTGTCAGTCGCACGAAGTTTGTATGAATGCTTTGGAGCATCCGCTCCACATCCACACCCATAATGTCATATCCTCTTCCCCTCCATCTATGACGAGGGAAGCCTTCAGGCCGTCATGGTCCTACATCTGCGTACATATGACAGGATGTCACTATGTGTTGTCACGCAAAAACATGTCTTTTTGAGTCTATATATATCAAAAAACACAAAAAAAAATTAAATAATTTACAAAACTTAAAAAGAGGGTTGGGATTCGTTACCAATGTCACCGTATGATGATCTTGGTGGTAGAGGCATGTCGGGATCTCCCCGAAAATCTATCCCCGCATAGGGGTAATCATCGATGGAACCTATCTGCCCTTGCCACCATGGAAAGAAATCAGCTGGATAGGGGTTGGACACCCTACCTCCACCCAGTCTACGCATCGCATCTGCCCAATGTCATTGGCCCAGATCTCAAACCCCATGAAGAGGAACGTCAACTCTAGGCCTCAATCCTGGAACACGCTCAAAGAAAAACGTGCTCATTATACTGCTGAAACCGAAGTTTCGTACCCTGCCCATCTTACACTCGCTGAGTTGGTGCTTCATGTTGCTCAACAGTGTATTAATCTAATAGTAAACCAGGGGTCTCATGCACTCCACTGCATAGAACATTAGGGGCCACGAGGCCTGGTGGAGTGAGGCTAGCCCTGCTATCCTGTCGAGTGTCAGTAGTATGGCTTTTAGGCCTAGCACCTGTATGGAGTTAGTTAGGATCTGACTCTCGACCTTCTCCATGTCCAGATAACAATACACTGCTATGTACTTATCTATGGTGAGGCCACATCTAGGCCCACGAGAACGTAGATTCACCACTTCCCCCGGTCGGGACAATCCAGTAATGAATTATATGTCCTCCACTTCTATGGTGAGGGACGTCTCGTCTATCTGGAATGACTTTGAGTTAGGATCCCAGTAGTCTACTAGCATCTGCAACAGTCTTGGTTTGGCCCTTAAGCCACCAAGACACCAAAACTTGTAGAGCCCGCATGCACATAGAAACTGTTGCACCATTAGATCGCCTCGTACTGCTTCTTCTACATCCTCGTGCTCTCATTCCCTTCATTCTAGAACCATATTGCACATTTAATTCAAGTTTGGGTCATTAGATGTCTTAGAAAAACTTGAACGCAGCAGCATATGTGACTATTTGCTAAACAACCGCATATGTACACGACTTTGGGGCATTTTTCCGCGTATATCCAACGCTTTACGCGGAAAAATACTTGATTTTTGCGTGGGCCGAGGCGCATAATTTAGGATGGCCTAGAAATCAAATTAGACCATGGAAAATTAAAAAATTTACATGTAAATGAAAGAGCAGGGCATGGGAAGTTACCTGGAAAAAACGGTGTCGGATTCCGCTGGCTGGATCTCCCAGAATTCGCGTTTGAAGTTCTAAGCTCAATTGGGTAAAAATTTCAAATGTTATATAATGTTTTGAATTTTTTACTATTTATAGAAATTTTTTAAATTTTTTCAAAATTTTACCCCCTTTTCTATAGTTTTGGACCATTTCTGACCCTTTTGGACC
Source organism: Pseudotsuga menziesii (assembly GCA_001517045.1). Lineage (NCBI taxonomy): Eukaryota > Viridiplantae > Streptophyta > Pinopsida > Pinales > Pinaceae > Pseudotsuga > Pseudotsuga menziesii. The sequence goes on along the minus strand of LPNX010350449.1, from coordinate 56,735 downwards.
GTTTTTTACTAATATATGATGTAGGAGACCGTTTTGAGCGCCGTTTCGACCGTTGTTTTGAACCGTTCGTGCCGATTTCAGGTATGATGTTTAAACTGGAATATAGGTTAGGTCTCACCTCCATTTGCATTTTGCGTGACCTTATGACTGTTTCATTATAACCTTAGGTACGGACCCATTCTATCTTGTCACAAAACTTTCTTGCTGTTTTAGAAGTGACATGATGTGAATGGTAGAGCTTGACCTTACATGGGTACCCTAGTTAGCTCCTTGTTTGCATTTAGTGTCCATGTTGACAATTTGTCTTTTAGGATGTGGGAGTCCGTTGTATATTATTGCCATGACATTTCCCAAGAGCCTCATACTCCTCTTGATCTTTTGCTGGCCTGTTTCCTCAGGACTCCCTTATGTCAAGTTGTAATTGCATTATCATGATCTTTGCCTGCCTTCTTGAGCCTTATGCCGACTTCCCTGACTTTTTGTATCATTCATATAGCCCGAGCTTGTCTCATGTCTAGCCACGCAGAGCCATTTTATATATCCTTTGTAGCTTGATTCCCTATTTTTACCGGGAGGGGACTTTCCCCCGAGTGTCGATATCCTACACATGTGTCCTTGCATTTAGCATATGTATGTTCCGCTACTTGGAACTAGTTTTTTTCCCATTTGACACTCGTCTCCTCCTAGCCTATAAATTTAAAGCGATTTTTATTCTTTTTCAAGATTTTCAAATATTTGAAAAAGTCCAAAAAAAATTTAAAAAACCAAAAATCCGGACAAGAAAAGATGTTATCTTTGGCAGCAGTCGAGTCGTGTCGCCTTCGAACAAAGCACTATATATCACATCCGTTGGTTGGGTTAATAGTTTGAATTTAGGATATGTACTCGTTTATCTGGGTTTATCTCCATTGACTAGTTAAGGTTCTAGTCCCTATGGAGCCTCTGTCGATGCCTCCTGTGTCGCAGTGATGTCCCTGTTTTGTATATCGAGTCTATGCTACCTACATTCAGTCACCATTCACCTTTATGCTCTTGTTCGAAGGAAGTTGAAACTTGAGTCGGCCATTCCCAGTACAGTTACTGGTTCGTGCACCTTATGATCGAGTCCTTCCACATTATACAACTTTGCTAAGTACCTCGTGTTGGATGATGGCGGATGCCTTAATGCCCTCCTTCCAATGGATTTCATCCCATCGAATTCAGATCATTTATTCGGGGATAGGAATCTAGAGTCATGTTTGAGTTCCTTGAGACTTGCAGTCATCAGTGGCAGGTTCTCTCGCCATCAATAGTTTTTGGGAATACATCAATGTCCCCTGATCGATGGATTCTCTCAAGTGTTCGACCTCAACACATTTATTCACACTTGTTAGTTTGCACTCTAGTACCTTGATTCCCATGTTCATTATCAATGGGTGATCTCGCATCTGTTAAAGGTATACATCAATGACCGGTAATCACACGATGGACTACTATGTTCGACCTCGACACCTCTATTCACATAGTAGGACATGTACTCGTAGCGGTTTATGTAGAAGACCTTCCAGATTGGTGGCATCTCTTATATGCTACCTCCTTGATCGTGCTAGTGTTCATGAGATTTAATCTCTCGTGATTTGATTCCAGTATATGTCAGACATTTCCAGCCATTATGGAGATCTTGATCCATTATATATCTTCAGTATTCATGGAGATCATGATCCTTTGTATATCTTCATCATGGAGATTCTGATCTATTTATATTGTATGTGGCGATGGCCACATATGTTATATTGTATCATGCCTATTCATGGCCATTGTACTCTTATGTATCCGAGACTGCTATATCTATTTGCAGTTATGTGCAGAGTTGTATCATTGTATATTGCTGATTGGATGGCTGGTTCTTCCACTGGGTTCTTCATCACTTCACTTCTGGGATAGACTTATAATGTATTTTGGCCATTGTATGACCCCTCTGACCTCACACATTAGGGAGCATCTGTTATAGCTGGTTTTACCACACATGGTGAATCACATTTTTATGGCCTTCCCTGTCCCTCTGCAGACTCCTTAGACCCCATGGACCATTTTTGTACTTTTGATGTTTCCAAGATCATCCCTAAAGACATGCAAAAATTTCCATACGCGACTTTTAAGCCCTTTCTCACGTATATACGTGGGTTTGACCCCTAAAACCGTGTACATCGGGATGTGTGCAAAAGGCCAAATTATTTTGGAGTTTTCCTTGATGTGGATATGACTCACTTGTCTCTTGGCCTTCCATATGCCTTGAGATCGCTCGAATTCAACCTTTCATTACCCCATTGAAGAGATATATATAAGGAACCCTTTGGATACATTGAAGGCATGAGGAATTGAGAGCAAGAAAACTATAGTCCATTGTTTCCAGAGCTTATACTTGAGTCTGCATCCCTTTGTCCCTTGGAGCACTTTTGTGTTCTTCCCAAGCTTGCCTTTTGCTTGTGAGCTTGCTATCGAGAGATGGAGGATTGAAGTGGTGGAGGCCCAAGTGGGGGACTCAGTTTCTCCGATTCCCAGACGTGCCGACAGAGGTTGTATCTATTGTAGTCATTGTTTCATATTAATAGAAATATCTTTTCCTGTCCAATAATGTGTATTTGAATGAATATTTGATCCATGGATGATTTCAAATGCTTATATGTTATTGATTATATATGCTAGAGTAGATCTAACACGATTATATATAGCATGCTTGTCTTGTTTATTGAATGTTAAGGAAGCAATTTATCAATTCAAGTTGGAGTTGGAAAGCTCAATGGGGATCTACATCAACTGTCTGGAATAAGGTACGAATCGAGATCCTTTAGTGTTAGATATTTGGTTTCTCTTGCATATAGGAAAGGATTAATTTCTGGAGTCAAGCTGTCTGTTGTGGTACCCCAAGCCATAGGAATTCCTCTCCGTAACATCCATAATTTTTTGGGATATTCTATATTGTGCATGTGTCTTGCTCACTAGAAACAAGGGTGCGCAAGTTGCACCACTAGAACATGCATGCATCAAGATCTACATGATAATTGCAACATTACAACTAGTGTGTTCAAGGTAACTTTTACTAGGTTTGGTCTGACCAACATGCAACTTTTCAATTTGGTAGATGATGACAACCTAGCTCAACTCCGATGTACTAAAGGACCAAAATAAGGTGTAATAGGATGCCCCCCTAATGTATGTGATTAGAAGAGGATATTATGGATGGAATATATTATCAAAAACCATAGGAACGACCAAATGAACTAACTAGGAGTCCAACAAATGAAGGTTATGGAAGGTACCTACAAACAAGGATCAACGTATCATATGTATCTCCCTTGGGGAAAACATACACATGCTAAGGTGGAAAATAAACATGGTCACCAGATCAAGTACAATTCAGATCCATGAAGTAAATAAGATGCAATATCACGACCACAAAAGAATACATAATGGATCGTCAAAATAATTGAGTATCCATGAGCACATAAAAAATGGACCTATATCTTAATGTACATTAGGAGAACAACTAGATTAAAGAGTCAATCAACATAGACATCTACCAATGTAAAATAGGATAGTGCTATTGAGGAATAAACTTAGGGAAAAAGCAATATGAGTAGATGTCACCATAGGACAAGATACTCAACCCAATCCATGTATAACAAATCATCACCCTGTTAGTAAATGAAGTGAAGTTAAACATGGGGAAACCATTTGATCATCCATCATAATTAAGAAATACTACTAATAGATTTGGAGTGATCCATTAATGATGAAGATGGAAACCAAAGGTACTAAAATACATTATAAGCAATGTGAATAGAGGTGTTGAGGTCAAACACCAGTAGAATCAATCGTGGGAGTAATTGATGTGAACCCAATATCAAAAGTGGGGAACCTACCATTAGTAACACTATAAGAAACAAGAGTTGTAGTGGAGCTTATAGAGGATTCTCATCTAAAAAGAACCCAAATATTAGTTTATAGAGTTTAAATTACTAAAGCGCACCAGTATGCAACTGATTCGAAAGCACCAAAGTAGGGTAAATGGATAGTGGAGAGCAACAAACTGCAGTAATTTTTTATTTTTTATTTTCATTGTCGGTGCGACAATTCTAATAGAAACACCAGGGCGTTCAACACTTGGGCACACCATATTAGGGTTAAAAATACTGAAACAATATATTTTTTTTATAAAAATTTTAATTTACATTTTCAGTGCAATCATTATCCCCAAAAGCACTGAGCCATTTGATGCTATGACACACCGTAAAGTGTTAAATAAAAAAATTAATGCAATAAAAAACCTATTACATTTATTTTTTATTTTAAATATCCATTGATTGTGCACTTGTGGTATATAAACACATCGATGTGATGTAGTTTACGAAGCACCCCTCTTGGGTTAAAAAAAAATGAATTTAAAAACCACATATTATATTAATTTTTATTTGTGGTGTGGTTGTGCTACACAATAACACCGATGTAATTGGGTGTTGAGCGCACTGAATAGGGTTAAATAAAAAATTTACCAAATTGAAAAAACCATTTTTACCATCTCTGCATTGATTTTGACCCTCTTGAGCACCGGTGTTGTACCTTCCCTGCTCATACACCCTGACATCCGTGCTCCCACGTGGCTACATTACTGGCTTCCATTGCTTAGTGAGTGGATTTTGAACTTTTCCAAACCGTGGGAAAAATTTGAACTTTGGTGTACATCGCTACCATGCCTCCTCAACACGCAAGGGGCTAGTTAAACTCTTTGTGAGCTTCTAATTTGAATTTTTAACTGAGTAAACTTTCAAATTAAGCTTTCTTTTCCCTTTATTTTGAAGAAAAAAAAGACGTGTACAGTGAGTTCAAGTCATTTGGCTTGCGTCGTCGGACTGTGCACCCTATAAAAATTACAGGGTGCACCATGAACAATGTGTTTCTATAATAGGTGCACTGCATCCATGTTGTGCTATAATGTGCATAACACATAGATAAACTAAATTAAAAAAAAATAACCTTAAAAAGTGTGCAATGTAAATAAGAACACATTGTATTGACAGCGTGCTAACGTGTAGCATGCACATCGTTATCCCAAAAAAATTACAAAACCCACAAAGAGATGCTCCTACTACGGTGCACTCTATTAATACTTGTGCACCACTTTTGGTGTGCTTACACATCCGCAATGCATTAGTTCTTCTTAATAATGGATGCACTGCCAAACTAAACATATAAAATAAACACCACGTTAATCGGTGCACATTGTAAACCAAAATGCACTGGGTTGATGGTGTGCTGACATGTAACATGAGAACTGTTGTCCCCAAAAATTATAAAAATCACAAAGAGCTACACCTATTATGGTGTGCTCTACTAATAATTGCACACTGTTACTAGTGCGGCGGTATGTTTAGAATGCATCAATTCTTTTTATTGATGGAAGCACCGCTACGCTCAACATATTAAAAAAACACCACATTAACTAGTGCACTTTGTTAACATTACCACACTAATTACCCAATGCATTGATATGTAACACACACATCGTTATCGTCATAAAATATAAAACTCACAAAGTGTTAGCACCAAAAATCATCCACATAGCTCTCTATGGTCCAAACCATAATTATACATCATAGTCCCACCATCATTTCTTCCATTTTGACATTCACAACTAAAATTCCACCAAAATTGGTCCAAAACAATATTATTCCTTCCTGCATAAATACAGGGAAGTTGAGCATTTATTGTCACATAACCCCACTGTCTCCAAAAAGGACCAAAAAACCCTCAAAATGAGAATGGGTAAAAAACCATGGACAAATACCATGCACAATAAAATACTATGGGTCAAAAAACCTTCAATCATCCTATAAATACATTGTGAAGGTTTCCCCACAAACATCATACTCCCAGCCTTTTGATATTCCTTACATTTTCCGAAACTTTTTGTCCATCATATCCTTTCGCCACACTATCCCACATTGCACGTCGATTTCTCTATGTGCAACCCTTAATCCCTTTTCTGGTGACAATCATTTGTCTGATATAAATAAAGATGAGGATCGTGGGAGCCTACAAGCCATTTCCTCAAATGACTACAGTGCCCCAAGTTAAAGGTATTTCTTTATGTTATTTTATTGCATTAGTTAGTTAAAAATATTAAAGTTTTGTTATTGAATATTGCAAGTCGAGGTTGATAAAATCCCTTGCACCATGAACTCTACCCTTATATCCGACTCATCTGAGGTAGGTGCTTTTGCACGTAGTAGGGAAGAAATCCCCACTACAATTTTGGTGACTCCACTGTCTCCACCCCCTTGGATCTATGTTTTTGTAGGTGTTTTTGTTGGTTTGTCCTACTTGGGTTCCTTCGATCGTCATATATCTAACCCCCTTGCGGCAGATACAAACCAATCCCGTCACAATGTCTGTCACCTCGGCCCAAGCCTACAATTTTTCCTTTAAAAACCCTCAGTTGCGGGTGAATCGCACCTATCTAACAAAACACTGTGACCCAGGTCACACCTTTTGCCCTGATAAATGTGACCTCGACCACAACACCAGATCGCACTTATCCAGACTTCTAGAGCAATCATAGTCCCTATTGTGAACCATTTTTGTGCGACCTATTGTGTAGAAACCCCTATTTTGTGCGACCTGATTCTTTCTGTTGATTTTCTTTCCCAATCACGACTGCTTTACAGTTCTATTCGACCCCAACTGCACCTGTTCTTTCGACAGGTGTGACCTCTAGTTTTTCCAGTCCTTTGCGGTGTTTGAGACCCTTTTCTAGAACCCTTGTCTATGTTCTACCCCTTCCCCAACTGTTTCCTTATGGATATTATTGCTTACATCCCCCTATTTTGTTTTACAGTCCTATTTCCATTATATGTGATCCCCCCTAGTCGATCTTGGTATTTGAGATCCCTAGTGTGTTTCCTACATCCTGTTAAGATCCTTATGCGCTCATTTACTTGTGTAAATTTTGTTTTCTGGAAGAATTAGTTGTTTTGAAAAATATTTGTTGTCATTTACTGTTATTTATTTTTCTACATTTGTGTTTTGGTAGTGATATTGCTTGGGTTTAGACATTACACATCACTTATGCACACGTCTCACACCCTAAAGTAAACAAATTGGTTCATGACTTCAAGTTGAGCCTAAAATTTAATTTAACTCAACTAGCATTGTGACCTCATTTGAGGACCAAAAGAATATTGTAGGTAAGTTAGGACACTGGGGATAGGAATCCAAATAACACCCATTTGTCACTTACATCTGAGGCATAGTTGTTTTCCTCTATGGTACCAAAATCCTCTAGTAATTGTTGACACGGTCACGACTATTTTTTTAGGGAGCGCTCCTGCTATGTGAGAGTAAGCCACACCGAAGGGGTTTTGAAAGTCAGAGTGGAATACTGCAATGAAGGCTAACCCTTGATAGTCCTTCTCTTGGATGCCAAGGACCATATCGAGTGTCAAGGACCAAAGGGATGAAGTGCCAGGAAACCATCCCGAGCGTGTCATGAATGAGGTAGCTTAGTTTCCAGTATTTTAGGTCTATTTTACCCGAGGTCCCTCTTGTTAGTGGGATTCTCTTAGCCTCTGGTTCTTCCAATTCATATTGTTTGACTGTGGATTTGACCACCCACCAGATGGTATGATTTGTGAGGGGATTCCATCTTGTAGCTAGGATTTTTCTTGCACTTGTACCCCATAGGTTAGTGCATTGTTTTCTTTATAGGCAATGTTGCTTGTTGGATTTCTGGCCACTTTGTTGTAGACTCTCCCGCCGTGACACACAATTGCAGCTCGATTTTAAGGAATTCTTTTAGGCATGTGTACCACCATTTATTAGCTCTCCTTCTACACACTTAGTTGTAGTTGGACTTTTTAGTTTTTTTTTTGACACCCTTGAGCCTTCATTCATCATATAGCACACCATCATGCCACCATTTCTCCACTACGCTACTCACAGAGACTTAGGAGACATACCCACCAGTTTGGTTCCTTAAACTGTCACCTTCGGATCCATATTCAGTGTCGTTCCCCACCTTCAGAGCTATACACTACATCTGAGTCTGATTTGGATTCATATCGATCTGAACCTACCTTGTTCACTACCCCATCTAGCCCCATGGTTGGTGCACCACCCAACCCCTTTCAGGGGGGGATGGTTGATAGTGGAATTGTGACCGCTCCACCTGTCATATCAGGTATCCCTTATGTCAGACCTACAGGTACTAGTCTTAGTGGGCCCCTCACCACCGCACACACTATTGTTGGCCTGCTACCCACTAGTGGTGGGCCCACTCCAGCCACCATGGTTCATAATGTACCTTCATTTATGCATGGGGGAAACGACCCTTCTACCACCATTTTAGCTATTCATACCATTATAGTGACTAATCCTACTGTCGACAATCAACCATACCAACCCCCATTTGCACGCGACAACTACATGCTCGCTGGTCCCAACAACATTATTGGCCCTCCTCGATCTAGTCTGGGTCCTAGTCTACCATTCATGGATAGTCTCAACCTTCCTGACTTGACACAATTGATGAATAACCCCATCCTTCATGACCCGTTATAGCCTCCCATTCCTACCAGACTCCCTTCGGACATCCCTAAGTTTGAGGGAAAGGTAGGAGAAGACCCTCAAAACCACATCATGTCCTTCCACTTATGGTGTTCCTCTAACAACATAGTGGATGATTCTATCTGATTGCGGTTCTTCCAACACACACTCACTAGTGTTGCATCCAAATGGTATATTGAGTTGCCCCATGCTACTTATCCATACTTTTCCTCGTTACCCTCAATGTTCCTCCAGTACTTCCAGCTACGCATCCATTACGATGAGGGTGTGGAAATCCTATTGTCATGTAGACATAACACTGCTACCCATATCACAGATGATATCCATGAGTGGCGTCATCATCGTAGCTTGTGTGAAATCCAATTAGATGATAGGATTTTGCTAGATTGGTTTCTCAAAACCTTACCCCCCTATCGCCATGAATGTTGCATTTGAGCGCCCAAAAAATGAGGAATAATCCATCCTCAAAGCACAACAGTTCGATCTTATCTATGCCCAATCGGGTTATCTATATACCATCATACCTGATGCTACCTGTGCTGGCTCATTACATTGAGATATGTCGAGGGAATCCCATGTTGTTGATGGAGTCATTTGCTATATTACACAACATCCCCGCTTATACACAACCTCTCCTTTGACACCACCTTACTCCAGTACCACCCCTAGTGTTTCCAGGCCAGGATATGCCCCTGAATTTTCAAGTGTAGTGGCTCAGTCCAGAGCCACACCTTCATATGCGTCACCTACACTCATTCCTAACGTTCATGGACTGAATTACTAGGCACCTACATGTAATGGGAAGACGGTAGGCTTTGTATCCCCCGTAGTTGCTCCTGTACACAACCCACTACCTATAAAACCTACACCTGTTGCGACCTCAATTCCTCCTGTTCCTCAAGGAAATGTATACATCCAATAGAACCTCCCTAATCAACCCACCCCCAATAACCAACAAGGGAAGGGAAGACACCAGAGAGGCAGGAACCGGGGAAACAACCAACCTCAAGGAGGTGGCCAACAACCCCACTCTCTGAATAACAACGGAGCTAATCCCTTTGCAGAAAACCCAAAGTATCCACCTTGACTTGGGAATAACCCTTAGTTGAAGACTAACCATCTGTGTACCATTTTTGTCACTTATGACCATTATACACATCAGTGCCCCCATATGAGTCGAGTCCGCCATTTGTTACAAACTAATAATCAACATGACCCTAATGTGGCCGCTCCAACACATCCAAACCCAGCACCACAAGGTCCTCCACTTATGGTGTTGCAAAACCCATTACTGAGCCAAGGAATGGTTGCAACCCAGACCGTGGTACCATAAAATACTGCACCCACTTCTGCGGGTCAACCCATTTATCCTAGTGTCTATCACCTTATGACATTGTCACCTGATGTCAACTTATAGAGTCGACGAAATTTGTATGGATCCACCATGAAAATCGTTAATCACTCCATGACATCTACCTCTACTTCTCTTGATGTGTCCTTAAATTTTGTCGAGACCTCCTGCGGATGGGTCTGCCAAAGTCCCATGGTTCCCTTTGTGTCACGTTGTGAACAAACCTACTGCTAGAGCTGCTCTTAACTACAGTATAGTCGATGACTTGGCCTAGTCTCTCTCTACCATATCCACTCTGGAACTCCTCAAAACTTGTCCTTCGCAACGCAAATATTTGATATCTGCTTTAGGTGTCATCGACCCCTCTGATTCCAAGTTGATCACTTTCGACTTGGATCAAGGAGAATCCTAGATGGCATCATCCCTAACCTTCTAGGTTCTGGTCAATATTCAGATTTCGGTCATTCATTGATGCATCATCAATGAGGGGGAATCCTCTTGCATTATGTCAACCTTTGTTTGGCAAAAGATCGGATCCCCGACCCTTCAACCTTCACCCACTGCCCTTCGTGCTTACAATCGTTGTGTTGCTCAACCCCAAGGCGTTCTCTCAAATGTCCCTATCGAGTTAGTTAAAAAATCATGTTCATTGACATTGAGGATGTCAATGCCCAAATCGATTACAACCTCCTCCTTGGACGTAGTTATATGTATGCAATATGATTCGTTGCTTCTACCGTCTTCTGACTCTTCATGTTCCCCCATGATGGGAAGATCGTGACTATCGACCAATTGACGTATTACGATCCTAAAGGACCGACAACTTTGGAGCATGTCCTCCCTACTATTGACATCACCATCGACAATGTATCTATCCCTTCCCTAACTATCATTCTCCCAAGCCTATTTACCAATGCTTCTTTGACGGACACCTTTTTGTCCCTCCCACCTCCCCCTTCGATGACTAACATAACGGATATGTGCACTATCACACCCAGCAACATTTCAACCTCTTCACAACCTTAGCCGCAACCCCAACTGCTTACCCCAGGGAACTATTGGGGATCATTTCCCATCCACACGATCCCTTTTCTCTTTCCACCTTATAGAATTGTGAGTAAGCCATTCATGGCTACTCTTAACCTTCCATGTTTCACTTTGGGTATTCCCGTGTGGTACCTGGATCCACCCACCCTTTCCCCAACACCACAAATCGTGTTGAAACTGGCCCAACCTATTGAGAGGGTGTCACACTACCCTCCTGGTATGCAACCGAATGCTTCTCCTGCTACTTCTACTCCCCCTCATTCCACGAAGATTGGGGGAAAGGAACCAAAAGACCTGAAAAAACCACGTCCTACTCCTAATTGTGCTTTATGTGATGTCCAAGGCCATGCAAAACAAAATTGCCCATATTTGCTAATCCTTTGCACCCATATGCACACAATATTCGAGACTAACGACGCTCTAGTTCTCAACATACCAACCATACCTATGGTTAGGAACAAATTGCTACGAACCAACCACCCGTGTGTAGTTTGTGGTATATATGGTCATTATTCCCACCATTTCCCAAATTTGTCGTAGTACTGGTCTCTCCTCGATGACCTTTACAAGAACTCCCATGAGTCTGAAATCACTTTCCTTAAGGAAATCCACCCTCTGGCCTTTTCCTTGGACAACAATAACATAATTTATATGATCTCCACTTCCAGTCATTCATCCCCCTCGTCGACCATGAAATATCCCCCTGATCTATCCTGACACCACTTTCATGATGACGAAGAGATCCTGGAAACCACCATCGGTTTGACCCCATTTGATTTTGTCCACGGTGTGGATTCGGTTCTTCCCATTGAATGCCAAATTCCATCACTTTGTCTTGTCGTTGAGCTTCTACTTGATACTTCACCTTTGGAAAATTCCTACTTATGCTTCAATAAACCAATGAGGACCATCGCACTGCTCTCCAAATGATCGAAGCAACTAAGATCCAGTTGAATTCCCATTATGACTCCCACATCCACCCATGCACCTTTAGCGAAGGGGAGATCATCCTCATCTATGACCAACCCCATGATAATACTGGAAAAGGAAAGCTCGAATCCATGTGGTATGTCCCTTATGTCATCCATCATTTTCTTGACAAGAGGGAATATCTCCTCGCTGACTCCAATAGTCGCTTATTGAAGAATCCCCACAATGGGCTCTAACTCAAGAGATTCTATGCCTAAGTCGACCAACCTGAAAACCCTTGTGTTATCGTTTTTCTTTCTTATTTTGCATCGTTTTTACCACGAGTCTCACAATTTATTTCCTTGGTTGTTCCAGATAGATCCTACCTTTCCTTGCTATGTCGTTTTCATTGATGGTGCAAGTAGATGGTATCCTAATCTCTCCTTGGTTGCATGGGTCATTTATTCCTCGTCACATGAGTTGATCCATAATGAGAGAATGTGAGTTGGTGTTGCTACCAACAACCAGACTAAGTACGATGGTGTCGCTGGTCTCCTGAACACCACCCTTCACTTGGGTATTTATCAGCTTGATGTCTTCCTATACTCCAGCTAGCTGTTTGTTGCTTAGTTGAATAACTACTACCGGGTATGCGATCCCTTCCTCTTTAGGAAGTTCCTGCGCACTATACACTTGGTTAGACATTTAAAATCCATTTCATTCATGCATGTTCCCAGAAGTATAAATAGTGTAGCGGACCAAATGGCTAATGAAGTTCTAGAGTGGCACATCAATCATCACATATATGAAATAAATTACATCATGCATCCTCATTTAGTCATGCATACATATTCCATATACATCATATAGGCATAGTCATCATCATAATAAGAGACTCATAAAAACCCATAAAAATACAAAACTATGCATCCACATGCATTCATATCGTATCATCATGTTCAATACAAAAATAGAAGCTCCACGGTATTTGTTGTTTGATCATACATACCATAGAAAAAATCCCCATGCTTAAATGCATTGGGGGCATCATCACATGCTTCTAGTTTGACTCATCCTCCTCTGACTCTATGTCCTCTTTAGTGTCCTCCTCCTCATCTGAGCTCTCCTCATCCATCGACATGTACCCTTGTGCCGCCTCTTTGACATATTCAGCAACAACCGTGATCCTCCTCATTAGAGAGATCCACTCTGGAGGAGATCTATAGCACATAGGGATTAGATTGTCATCTAGGTATTGCCACCCATTTTTGGTGACCCCCTCCAATACTCGCTCCATGTCCAGCTGTAGTGAGTCTAATGTAGCACTCTGCCGCCGCCTTTTCCTGTGAGCAGGTGGATCTAACCCCTCCACCCTACCTCTGTGTCATTGGTACCTTGTTTGAGGGTATGGTCCCACGTCTGCACATGCAAATAGTATGTCATTAGTACCTATCACATGTATGATCTATCTACCACTTTCCTAGTAAACTATATATGATTGAAACCATAAAGCGTCATGTATATGTACCGTCAAGTACCCAGACCTGTCCTGGAGGTCGAGGCATCTCTAAATATCCTCAGTAGTCCATCCCAGTGTATGGATAATCCTCTATGAGGATAGGAATCTTCCTCCACTGTGCAAAAATATCTCGGGTGAAGAAACACCTCACCAAGCTACCTCCCTCCCTAATCATCATATTGCACCTTCAACTCATACGAGGCTCGCGAGGTCGCCCGTCACGCACCACCAGATGCGGTTGCAGTGAAGGTATTCACTCAACAACTTATTACGTGCACCAGAGTGTCATATGATCTTTTTTCACATCGTTCGCACTATAGGGTTCAATTTTTTATCCTTTGTCTACTTATGATACCTACGTCTCGTTCTCTCCCTCTCTTTTTTCGGTACATTTCTTGGAGTTACCTCGATTTTTGTGCCACCATGCAAATCAAACCCCTTATGCTTTGGCATGTTCACGAGCCATCCGCCAATGGATCCCCTAGATGTCACTTGTCTAGTTACTTCCCCAATTATTTCCCATTGCAGTTCTCTCCCCAGTTCCCCAACTATGATTCCCTCCCCATGAGTTAGTGTCATTTGCTTCCAGGTCAGCCCTAGAGTTATACTCTTAATAAAGTAAGTTTGAGTCCCACATACTCCCATGCCCTTGTTCCCTATTTAGCATCTCAGTCCCCTTATTTTTCCATATCTCTAGTTTTCCCCCTCGTGCTTATATCAAGGAAACCTCATTTCCTTGGTAGATGCAGGTCTCCCTCTATTGACGTCAACACATTCATTCCACAATATAGACCCAGAGGTCCCTATATATTGGTTTCATCCACCTCATTGATGAGTTCCTTGGACCACTTGAAATGATTACTTAGTACCTTTTGGGTTGTTTATGTCTCACGTGCTCAACTTCAACTCCATCATCGCACCATTGAGATTCGTACAGGGTATTGGTTCCTTCATTATTTGATCTAAGACATCGGTATTCACCTGACTCTAGCACATTGGTGAGTCTATTTTAGGACCTATATAGTTTCTTGTCCCTTGTGATTTCCGATTTGCATTGGTGACAGTGTTCAGAAGCCCCTCAGTGTCATGCTTCCGTGTATCTACATTACTTCATGTTGTTTATTGTACCATAGAGATTCTGACTCTCATTCATTGAGTCCCTATAATTGTGTACACCGTCAGACTCAAAAGAGCATCAATTGTTGTGATATTGCATTCCATGAGAATTCCATTGTTCCTATGTACGATTTCTTCAGATTAGTATATGTATTCATCCTCCCATTGAGGTCACAATTATGTACTTCCATTTGTATGTATTGATCAAATCCCAATATTTGAGATTTGATCACCATTTGTATATTGAGACATTGATACGAGCATGGGTATCCCCGCCTCATCCATATATATGTTTGAGATTATATGTACCTCATCCATTTTGAGAAGTAATACAAATCCAAAGCCACTGCAGTTCGAATGAGAAAACTTTGACTCTTGCACGGTTCCCTCTGATTTCTCCACCATTGTCACCATTTCTCCCTTGATCCTATGATGTCTATCGGCCATATGATGAGCTCATGTCCTCACACATCAGGGGTAAATCTGTTAACACCAAGAATTGTCCACATAGCTCTCTATGGTCGAAACCATAACTACACATCATAGCCCCACCATTATTTCCTTCATTTGGACCTTGAAAACTAAAATTCCACCAAAATTGGTCCAAAACATTATTATTCCTTCCCCCATAAATACAGGGAAGTTGAGCATTTATTACGACATAACCCCACTGTCTCCAAAAATGAGCAAAAAACCCTAAAAATGAGAATGGGTAAAAAACCATGGACAAATACCATGCACAATAAAATACCATGGGTTAGAAAACCTTCGATCATCCTATAAATACATTGTGAAGGTCTCCCCACAAACATTAGATTCCCAAATTTTTAACATTCCTTACATTTTCTGGAACTTTTTGTCATCATATCCTTTCGCCACACTATCCCACGTTGCACGTCGAATTCTCTCTATGCAACCCTTATTCCCTTTTTCGGTGACAACCCTTTGTTGGAGATAAATGAAGACCAGGATCGTGGGAGCCTACTGACCATTTACTCAAACAACTGCAGTGGCCCAAGTTAAAGGTATTTCTTTATGTGATTTTATTGCATTAGTTAGTTAAAAATATTAAATTGTTGTTATTGCATATTTTAAGTCGAGGTTGAAAAATCCCTTGCACCATGAACTCTACCCTTAGATTCAACTGATATAGAGTAGGTGCTTTTGCACTTAGTAGGGGAGAAATCCTCACTACACAGAGTTGGCCCTACAAAGGTGCAGTATATTAATACATGTGCACCATTTATGGTGTGATGGCTTGTCTATAATGCACCAGTGAATCTTATTGTTGGATGCATAGAAAAACTAAACATGTTTAAAAAAAATGACCATGTTCACCAGTGCACTTGTTTATTGTAGCACACCATTTGTGGTGCTCTTGCATCAACTACAGTGCATGTTTGTAATTTAGTCCCACTGCTTGTCAAATTCATTTATTTTGTGAAAAAAATTGTTATTTGATGTTAATAAATAACATGCTCATTTAATGAAATATTAATTTTTTGTGTGTGTCTATTTATGAGACTGATCAATGTTCTATGTGTATAAGAGACATCAACACCGAGAGGATGATAAACAACAACATGCATGAGTTGACCAATACAACTTTGTGCATAAGTGGTAGGCTAGAGAGTGGCCAAACATAGAGATAGATTTGTACCCTCACCCCATCACCGATCAGACACAATACCTCTAGTTGTGTATTGGGAGTCTATATTAGTTTCTCATGAATTATTATCAATGTAGCTTAGGATATTTGCACTGTCAACTTAATATTGTGGCTTGAAGGTCAACATTCACTAATAAAAAATTGCCTATTTTATCTTCAGGATTATCTGTAATATATGTTATAGTGTTATTGTTTCAAAGCATCACATCTTGGTTCATCATCACAACTATCTATCAAGGTTGAGACAAATTACTAATCATCTTATTAATATAGGTAACCACAATAGAGGAGCTCATATTTTTTGTGAGAAGGGTTTTATGTCAGCTAATCAAGGGACAAACTAGGATTCGATTCATGGAGCATGATGACACCCTCTCTATGAAAATTTCATTCACGCAATAAAGGAATCCAATCTACTGGCTCTAATACCTTAAGCTCTATTCAAATTCTTAAGATACTTAGTTTTCTCAATGGCCACTTGAAGTTCTGATACTTTGAGTAATGATCAACCTTTATTATAACCTCCACATTTTCTAGACATATATGATGATTTGTCTTATCATAGTGATCTCCACAGGTTCATTCACTTCTTAACACAATTAAGGTAATCATTTGCTTCGTGCTCTCTCATCCTTTCTTGATATAATGACTCAGATTGTTGATGTAGGGTATGCCACACAAATAAGTAGACTTATAGATGCTTTGGGATGTTCAGGATCTATTAGATCCTTGATGGATTTGATAATCTACTTAATGGTGTTCGAAAGTAGAAAATAAGATATAATTTTTTTTATTGTAGGATTTTTTCTATTCAATCAATAATGCCTTGGATATAAAGTAAGAATGCCTTGGGATGGTTAGTTTGGTCACTTGGTCCTTATTTGCAAGTATAGATGCTCTTTGAGTAGATTTTCTTAATATGCATTTCCTTATAAATGTTGGGTTAATCTTGACATGGTCATAGTGTAAGTTAAATATGTTTAGGTCGGTGTATAGTCAACTAGTAGATAGGTCGAACAATAGTTTTTATGAACAAACAAACGGTATGGTCTACTGGTCTACAGGCCCAAAACATTGAGTGGCATGTGGTATTTTCCCATGGTATTCTTGTGGTTGAATCCTATAAAAAGGTAGGTCATGCTCCATTGTATATGTGTGTTAGAACCCATTGATGGTCAAGGATACCCATGGAAGTAGATCCATGCCCAACCATGCCTTGGCTATATTTGTCCAAGGGACATACTGAAGATCTTCTGTTGGTTTTTCCCTATAAAGTGTTTCCAGGATAAAATCATAGTGTCTATCGTGTGTATGATTTTATGGTTTGATTTACTGTTCTATATTTTCGGTGTGCATAGTTATGTTTTCTACATCCTCGAAGTAACATATGGTATAACAACTTGGTAGACACTCACTCTCAAATGAGAGCTACATGATCAAGTACTAGTTACTTGGATCTACACGGTAGAATGCAGATTGAGTCGTTATGTGAGATCAGTTGAAGAAAGTTTTTTAGTCGCCTAGATTTGCATGTGTGGAGTGTGAATCAGTAAGTGTGGATCCATTGGTGTGATGGGTCACCCTAAGGAGAAACCTAATTGCTAGATTTGAGGTTTGATAAAGAAACATCGAGTGCAGATATACATATTTGTTTTTAGTAGATCCAAGCATGTATGTTTCTGGGTATTCTCATTTTCTAAGGATATTTCAGATATAAGAATAAATGATCGGTTTGAGCAAAGGGGTTTTTTTTTTGGTCCATGTTGCTTTTTTTGGCCATTGAAATGTGGCATGAAGAAGGAGATTGAAAAATTGAACTATGATATGCATGATCCAATTTGAGGTAATGTGGGATGTTTTAGGAGGTTTAAATATGAAGGGAGAGATATGCAGCTGAAGTGGTGTTGATGCCTGGAAAAATACCAGGTATCGACAGTAGGGATTCTCCCCAACAAATGTTCCCGATTAGATCGTTTATTGTTTGGTATGGGGAATCCGTACGATTAGCGGCCCGACTACTGTAGAATTAAAAGAATGTTTTAAATTAGTTTTACCAATTGTGGCCCGGTCCACCATTTATGTATTTTATGTATTAAGGGATGAAATCCAAGTTCCTATAGTAAATGCAGGTGATTGCCAAAACAAGAACCTCTCAAGTAGTTAGCCACAAGTGAGTTGTGCAGGGTCTTACTGTTGGGTAAAATTATTACTACTTAATTTACCTTCAATTTAATTATCAACCAGGACACGTAAACTTTGAGTTACTACACCATGTGTGCAGGGAAAAATGGTTTCAAGCTCATGCCTAGGGTAATTTTGATTTACTCATATACAAATGTAATTCCTAAAATTAACTATTCTACTGAACATCCAAGACCTAATTTAAGAAAAGAAGTCAATCCTTTAAGTGCTACCTGCAATCACAAGATTTGCCAAAGCAGTTTCAAATCATGCTCAATGTTAACCTATTTCCAAAAGAACAACCAGGCAATCAAGTATCTTCAATGAAGGAAACCCTACTACTAAAGAGATCTTCAAATTTTCCTATAAAAAAAGAAGTATTCAATCAATCTTTTAATATCTCACTCAAATCCACTCATAACTTCTACAACTCTGCCTATTCATGCCGGACTTCTCAAACCGCTTTCACCTCCAAATAGAAATCCGTTATACATCTAACGAATTTTTCACTAGCATTAAAAACTTGTAGATTATCAAACCTTACTCAATGCTATCAAAACAACACTTGCTGCAATGAATTTTCCTTTCGAGCAATAAGAAATACTCTATGATCATAACAATGTATTGGAACTATTTAAACAAAACTCTATTTTTATTCAATTTGAGTAGCTCACAAGAAAACAAGAATCAAAATACACTATCAACTATCCATAAACCATAACTTTCTCTTGCTGATTCATTCAACTTCCTTACACAACAAATCTGATTATGCTAGCCTATGAACTCTGAAAATACTAATCTACAAACCCTATACACTCCACAAATTCTTTAAACTCTTTAAAAATCCGTAAACTCTGTAAATTATGGGAACTATGTAAACCATAACAATTCTGTAATCTGTGGAAATTCTGTCCAAAAACTTAACAATTTGATACTTAATACTTTGACAGAAGAAAAAGGATTCGAACCCAACTTGCCTAGCCACTCTTTCTATTGGTTTCAAGCCTTTTATTCATTCAATCGAATTTGCAAATAAAGATGAGATCGTCCCTAAACTAAATACCCTATCTCTATATGCTCATTAACACAACCCGATTTATTTCCATACATTTTATAATAATAACCAATCCAGTAAAAACACACATCTATTTTCACTCATGAACCTTGTCAAACTACTAGCATACACATACATAAAAGACAGTATCAAATATAAAAAATAAATGATGTAAATGTGCTTGCAGCAATGGGAGGAAGCAAGACTATACATAAACAACGAAAGTTGAAGAAACTATCTGATAAATCATACAACCTGTAACTCTGCAAACTCTTTAAGCTATATAAAAATTCTGCAAATCCTTACAATGTTTAAAAACTTTTGCAAACCCCATAAACTATGAAAGCTCCTAGCTACGAAGTCTAACCCTCCAATCTTCAATACCACAGCCTGATTTAATTCTGAAGATGAAGGAAGAGGGAATTTAGATATGGCGCATTTCACTATTCTTGTTATTACTCAATCCTATAGTTTACTAAATTAGATCTACTAAAATTACTCAGGCCTGTTCACGCACATACAATAATGTAAGCCAATCTAATGCAAGCATCAATACATATTTCCAACCATGAATCTATGAAATTTATCAACACACTGATATACAAAGAACAGTATTGAAACAAAATGATATATAATTTTACTTATAGTAGTAAAGAAAAGAGAAAACTATATATAGACAACAAGAGTTGAAGGTGGGCCCAGCCTTCAACACCTCTAGATCTGAAGTTGAAGCTTTTAAAAAATAAAACACAACAGTCACTTAATTAGTTTGAAATCAAAGTTTTACAGGATATCATCTCTGTGCCCTTAGGGTTTCTCAAACATATTTATACTTGAACTACATCATGGGTCGACCACTGAAAAGGGTCGACCGCTTCCCAAAAGATCTAGACTTATCCCGGTCAATAATGCATAAAATAGACCAAGAGATTGGATTCGGATTTTCTGGAATCCATACATTGTTGAAGATTGAGGCTAACGATCTTTAGGAAAATGAAAGCTGCAAAATATCACCAGGTAGCTCATAGTCAACATGGGAACGATTTGAGGTAGAACTAGATATTATCTCAAGCAACAAAATCCACCAAATATCTGAATCAGTCAACATATGCTCGTTAAGTGTCGGAACAAGTGTTGGATCGAGCAACCAGAAGAACCACTGCGTGGGAAACAAGAGTTTGTCAATTGATCAGCATTTAATCAGAAGCTACAGTTTCATTTATGAATTGAAACCCATCAAAATGATAAATAAAGTAATAAAAAAATGTCAAGAATTCACCTGTTAAAGCATCTTGGAATGTTACCCTTGAAAACGCATATTCAAGCACAAAGCACAACAAAAAGAGTCAAACATACTTGATCCCATATAGCTTTGAACTAGGAATAGGGTGCTAGACAAGTAAAAACAGGAGGTCATCACTTACCTCTCGCCCTACATGAATCAATTTTTCCTCAATCACCCAAAGAAAAAAAAACAACTAAACTATCCTATCTATCCCCAGGGGATTAAAGATTAAAAATTAACATGAGTAATGTACTGTAATATTGCATGCGGAATCCTACAGATAGCTGTTCAAATTATTCATACATAAATACAGTAGGAAAATATAAACAAAGATAGTTCTGTCATGTGAAAACATTCATTACTCATCCCATGTACAATATTCTTAATAGAAATTAAAATCATTCAGAAATTGCAGAAATAATTCAACAAGTTAGAACGATCTCATAGTTGTGTAGCAGAATAAAACAGAAATAGTTCATCATTCAGTAATCCACACAATCCATTTGGAAACTCGTACAGTCCTTCCTCCAACAAAATTTGGTTCTTTGTATTCATAAAAGAATTAGTTCTCATACAAATAGATTCAACATGTATGCGCTAGAAAAAGTCCCCTTCAATCTCTATTCTACCCCTACTTATACATTTTACAAATGACCCTTTAGCTACCCCAGCCTCTTAGGCTTCGTTCTCTTTGATTTACAAAATTTGTCTCCTAGTGACTTACACTAGAAAAAATAGAAATAAACAAGATAATCTATAAAAGGTGCCACATGTACACATGGAAAAATTAGGAGGGCCTAGCTGACCCTCCAATAAATTATTTCCATGCAGCATCTTCTGTAGCGATGGTCTTGATGTCCATAGGTTCCAGCAATCTGATTGTCACTTCATCTATGGCCAGCTGTGACTTTATCTCTGATATGTTGGGTGGAGTTACCCTGAGCTGGTCTTCGAGAAGGAAATTACTGACTCCGGCTTGTGCAACCAAACTCTTTACTGTTTTCTCAGTAATTCCTTTAACTCGTTGTATGCTGAGCTTGTACTCCTGCAATCTATCCTAGAGGTATTTCAAATGTTCCTCATGGTCAGGAAACTCCTGGATTCTTTTTTCCGTAGGGGTTTGACATCTATTATGTGTTGTGAGTACCCTCTTATAAAAATCCATACACGTCTCTAAATTTTTCCCGACCCTAGCATTTAATCTTGTAGCGGCCTTGCCGCTAAAATCCATGAGTTTGAATTCTATCTCTAGGTTCTCAGTGGTTTTCTGTGGCAACTGCTCTGGAAATGTGGCATTGGTTTCTATCCATGTCAGTTGTCCCTAAATAAATTCTGCAACCTCTAGTGTGTTTGTTCTGAAATCAGTTGAGATTGCCAAGATTTCTTGCAATCTGGTTTCAACATGTTTGATCTTATAAACTTCTTCTGCAAGCTTCAACTGGACCCGATATGTTTTCCTGCTGATCAGGAGGACATGCTCTCGGAGAGGGGTAATATCAACTTGTCGCTCATTTGCTGCATTGAGCTGAGTTTCCAAAGAACTATTTCGTGCCTCCAACTCTGCCACTTGAGCCTTTAACTCTTCTGCTTGCTTATCAATTGTCACCTTTTGCGCCTCTATTTCTGAAATCTTATCCTCAAGGTCTTTCTTTCCTCCATCAGTGATGGTATTTCAAAGTACCAAGGCCTCCTTTTTCGATTCTAAGACCTGGTAGACCTATCGGAGCCTCTCGAACTCTAAAAGAGTGGCCTCATGTTTTCTCTTCAATTCTCGGCCTTCTCCTCTTTCCTTCATCAAAGTATCCTTGAATATTACCATCTTCTCCTTGTATTGATCTACAGTTTCTTTCAATCTGTCCACATTATAAGCATTTTCTTGAGTAACTGCGACACCAATCTAGGCCATCAGTTGTGGATATTCATCATTGTTTTTCATGAAAAATCTTTCAGTAATTGTGGTTACTTCTGGATGGGTACCCACCTTTAACTTCTTTTCAAACCTCCGAATGATGGATTTTTGTTTAGGGTTGAAAAAAACCTTATCCAGGCATGCAACCACATGTTGCTTGGACAGGGTGAAGGGTAATAACCCAAACTCTGGAAGAGGGAGGTAACCTCCTGTTATTATGTCTCCTGAGGTAGAAGGAGGATCTTTTGGATTGTCTTGGGAACATATTGTTCCTGATTCTCCCTATCTTGGTCCTCTTGCTCTTTTCTCCTCAGTTCTTCAGCTGCCTTCTCTACCTCTTCTCTTGCTTTGTCAGCTGATTCTTTTTTCATCCTCTCCTCTGCTTCCCTTTTCCTTTCTTCTTCTTCTTCCTTTTTCCTTTGGGCCTCCTTAGCTACTAATTTCTCTGCTTCTTCCACTAATGTTTGGGCCTCTTCTTTCTTCTTCCTGGAAGCTTCTTCTTTCAGTTTCTGCTTCTCAATCGTGCTACTGCTCCTGCCTTTTCCCCCTGCTATTGTATTCTTTTTTCAGAACCGCTTATTCAAAGTAGTCATATTGCATGCATTCTTAAAAATTTATTCATCCTTGTCATAGTGATCAGAGTATTCAAAATTTACTTTTACAAGTGCACAATGTGTAGCAACCTTACCCGGGGAATCGTTCCTATAAAAAACTCTTCTCGCCGAAGTGGAAACTTTCTAGGTCCTTCATGAAATCTGGAACGCTTTTTACTTTTGAAAACTTGTAGCTGCCAACATAGAAAGGCATTGGTGGGTAGATCTCCTCCTTCATTTCAAATAAAAATATTCCCGAATTCATCCAAAAAAAAGTTGTCTTACTGCCTCCTTGTGCAAAATGTAGTCTGTGGCATAATTAGGAAGCAATGATGGGGCCATAGTCCCTTTGTACATCCACAGATAAATTCCTTATTCAGAGAAAAAATAATCTCCATATTCACTTATAACTTCTAATGCTCCCTCGAACATACACTTGCACTCCTCAAGAAAAATCAACTGGTAAAGTGGCATCATAAGTTCCTCACAGATACGTTTGTAGAAGCTATGATACTTATGAGCTCATAAAATATGATATGCAGTGTAAATGGGTGTCTTGGATTCATTCCAACTACAGTTCAGTTTCGGGAATGAGTACCACACAATATGCAATCAATTAGATATGATCCCATGTATAATTCTGATTTTCTTTTGAGTAGTCCTCCTAGTGCAACACCTATGCTAGAAGACAAGCTGTTGGCAACAATGTCTTCCCAGATGAAGATAGTGCCTTGCATAGTCACATGATACATTAGTGGGATCCAACCTATCTTATAAAACTTCTCATTAGCCCTACCAAAAATCCTATTGAGCATCAAAGCTACAAGTCTATAAGGGATGCGCAAACTGGAACTTTCATATTCGTTGGAGGATTTCTGTAGAAATGACTTTCCCACTATCATCATCATCTTTGTGCATTCAATATAGTAGAAACTTAAATCATTTATCCAGTCCTCTGTTATGCTTATTTCTGGGATTGGTAGATTGCAAGCTTTGGCTAGGTAAACAGGAGTGAAGGAGGCAAAAAATTTACTTCGATGTTATACATGATCATATCATTTACGTTTGCTCTAGGTAAAATCCAGTCGATCACCTCGGCACAAGGGAAAATGTCAGGTCTTGTGGATACTTTCGTGATCCCAGATCTCAATATGTTTTCATACAGGGGTATATCTTCTAAGCCTGCATTCCGGACCTTCTGATATGTGATCATGGGATATATTTGTCCCCACTTGAACTCTAGTTCTGCTCTGGTGACAGCTTTGGTGTCTTCATAAATTATGTCTATATTAGGCATGAATTCCAAATTTGAGTCCTCCTCAGTAGCCTTGGATTTCTTCTTTCCTTTCTTTGGCATGGTGTTGTGGGGGAACTGAGACTGTGGCAAAAATCGTATCAAGAAACAACTTAGTGTCCTTGCGATTAAAAACAAAAACCACATGCATTCATATAAATAGGAAAGTGCAAAACTACTGCAAAATTTCAAGCTATACAAGAAATCCTATCTAACAAATCATTTTCGTTTCAGCAAAATATTGCGCTCATGGAGAATATAAAATAAATATTTTACTGAATCGTCTTTATCCTTCGTAAAATGACCCTTTGATGTAGAGAGACTCTGTATATCCTCAAACACTAAACTTATGGTAGGTCAAGTCGAGATGACAAAAATTAGTTCAAACATGGGTTCTAATTGTTGCTTTGGGAGCTCACCTCTAAATCGTCTAGTGTTATAAAACACGATACAAAAAAATCATCAGATTCAGTTTAAACCCTGCACAAAACCCCATCTCATTAGTTTTATTATCCGTGAGAAACAGTCTAGAGGAAACAGTGGCACCTCCAACAAACCTAGGTCACCTTCGAAACCTTTTGAAACCATGACGCCAGCCATAAAGGATGAAATACCTTCTGATGAAAACCCTAGGCCAAAACTCAAAGGAAAACGACGACCCTCTGAGCTCGGGCCTTTGCTAATCCCATATCACCACAAATGAACATGAACTAGCCGAGGAATGGCCGATGAAAAACTCGACCCACCTTAGTCTCATAATTAACACATCAGGGGTTTGAGCTATCCATGTCCTAGGTCTGAGTGGTTGAGAATAAACTGGCTGGGAGCAGGTGAAAACCACGGCTAGTTGCAAACTAGGTCTAAAGAAAAAGGGAGGTTAGGACAACTAACTCAAAAGAAACAAAACCCTATGAGGTCGAGGGACATACTTTAAAACCACGGCGGATGCAAAACCTAAACCTGTAAACAAAGAAAAAACTCAACGTTATCCTACCAGACCTATTTACCAAACAGTTAAATGACCAAGTTGGACTCCTACCTGGAAAAAGCTGAAAAGGCATGGAATTGGTGAAGACAATCGTGGGCCCCAACAAACAAATGACAGCTGGAATGCATTCAAAACGGAGTGACAGTCTGTTACACAAAACCTTATGGGCTATATATAGAAAAAACAACAAGCACACATTAAATGTGGTCGTTGGGCATTTAAATTGCATAGGAAAAATGTTGTTTGTTACCTAAGATCATCGAGGCAATCCTTTGATTCGGAATCAGCGAGAGACACAACAAATTCCCCACATTATCAGTTACAACATCCCAATTCCATCGCAGCTATTGGTTTGCTTAGTCAAAATCCAACCACAAAACAACATCGGTCTTCCTCAACTTGAGGTTTCGACAATGACAGATTGAACACAAGCCATAATCTTTGCCGCTCTCTTCGGAAAGAAAAATCAGATCCTGCCGACACTATTGTAGAAGTTTGCTGGGAATGCCCGACGAAAATCTCACAGACATACTTTCGAAGAAGTATCCGATCGACAATGAAAACTTAAGTCGAGCCGAGCACATCGGTGATGAAAGGAAAGTTTAGCCGCAACGGTCGGCCAGACTTTGGTGAAACAGTCCGATGAAAAACCATCGGCTTCAAAAGAAGAATTCCGTTGAACATATCAGGTCCAACACTCAAACATATCCACAACTGACGGTTGGAAACTCAAAAAACCTCCGACAAAGGTTGAAACCTTGGAAAACAGACAACGTGAAATCAACTGGAAGATGTCGGGTTGGAAGTCGGATTTTCTCTGCCGTGTCGACAAAAATCCAAAAATTCTTCTGACATATTGGGACAAAAGTGAGTTTTCACTTGGTGCAAAAAACTCTTCAAGCTTGTTCAGAAATTAAAAAAAACAAGTGATGGAAAGCAACCTTTAAGGGGAAAAAACGATCTAAGCAAAATCAAAAGCTAAAAATCTAAGGAGGAGCCCTAAAATCATAAAAAAATTGGGGTAGTGGTTGCAGCAACAACAATTTGTGACTAGCTGGTGAACACAGATATCTAAAAAAAACTAGCTTTTTTAAACAAAAACTACTCTATGGTGTTTGATTAAAGTAACCTGACTCAGGCTTCCTTTAAGATTATTTAAGAGTCTATACTTTTCAGATATGTAAGATTCATGACATCACATTTATCATAGTCTATTGGCGTATGATAACCAGGCTTAGAAGTCCCGATAACTCTCTTGGAGCCAAAGTATGAAATTCATTTTACCTCTATATTTGGTTGTTACTGTATATGACACCAGAGGATCGTGTCAGAGTTTGACAGATGCATTTGTTTGTTCCTCATTCCCATGCCTTATGCATTCTTCTGATGCTTAAGACTTTTGTCTTTTGAGTCTTTCTGGATTGCCTCTGTTACATT
Source organism: Pseudotsuga menziesii (assembly GCA_001517045.1). NCBI lineage: Eukaryota > Viridiplantae > Streptophyta > Pinopsida > Pinales > Pinaceae > Pseudotsuga > Pseudotsuga menziesii. Next base: position 29,782 of record LPNX010350449.1, on the reverse strand, counting down.
TGAGTTTTAATTAGGTTCTTCCATCCATAGTGTCCTTTTGTGTGAGTGATGACTTGTTTCAGCTCACGGATGGGGAAGAACCTTATGAGCAATCCGAAAGTTCTTCTGATTTATTTCTTCAATGTATTTTTTGATATATATTTCTTGTTCTAGAATTTTGACTCTTTATATTAATTCTTTGAGATTTTATTTTGTGGTATGGGATCATTTTGAATACCATACATCTGCTTGTCCTGCTTCCTTTCCTTGGGTCTTTTGCGGTAAGCATCCTAGGACATATATTAATGTGAAAGTGGATGGAGCCCCAAGATAGAATTCTAGACTTCATCTACCTTAGTTATTTTACAAGATTTAAATAGGACTTCAATGTGTTCTTAAAGTAACTTCCCTTCAGCAGTCTATCAAATTAAAGAATCTTGCTTTAATTGAAATTTTGCATAGACAACTTTCAATAAGCAATTCCTGGATTAAAATATTCGGCAATTTATTTAGATTCCAATGTCCCCCAAGCATCAAAATATCGAGTTGTCTTATTCTGTAATCAAACAACTAAACTAAAGCAAGCTATCAAAAGAAAACAGATGCCTAAATTAAACCAAAAAATCAAGAAAACTGAAGTAAATAAAAAAACAACAATTAAAAAAAAAGCATGAGAATAAGAAAAGAAAAGAAAAAGTTTGTTTATGTACAAAAAAGTCCCTAAGGTACTAAGTGAAACAAGGTTTGAGAACGAAACCATTAACAGGCAGATTCTCTTCCCACCCTTGCAAATCCTGTAACTTATAAGTCAAGGGGCCTAACTTTTCAGCAATCTAAAATGGGCCAACCCATAGGTGTTGAAACTTTGTATGTTTTCCCTTTTCATCATGCAGGTGATCCCACTTAAGAACAAAGTCTCCAAATTCAAAACTTCCCTTTTCGGACTTATGTTTATCAAACCATCTTTTGACAATCTCCAGTTGGTGTTTAAATCTCTCTTTTGACATGAGCCTAGACTCTTCAAGTTTCAGCAATGTATTAATTTGAGCTTGTAGAATATCGCTACCAGATCCTCGTGAAGCTTGGGATAACTGAGAGGATGGGAGTAAAATGTTTGGGGGTAGGATAACTTATTTCCCATAAACTAGAGTGTAAGGAGACACACCTAAGGAATTCTTGGGGGTGACCCTATCTTCCCATAAAGCATTAGGAAGAGCTATATGTCAACTTCTCTGATTTTCTATAACAGTTTTCTTTAAAATTCTGATAAGGTTTTTATTAGTTGATTCATCTAACCCACTACCTTGTGAATAATAATTTGCAAAATAATACAATTTGATCCCTTTTTCACTAGCAAATTCAGTTAGCTTAATTGATGAAAAATAAGACGCGTTATCAAAGACTAGTGAAATTGGAACCCCAAACCTGGTCATGATATTTTCTTGCAAGAAGTCGATGACTGCGTCCTCGTTCACTTTGCGTAATGGAATTGCTTCTACCCATCTGGTGAAGTAGTCACTAGCTATGAGAATATAATAATTTTGTAATGAATAATTTGGGTTGATTTCTCCAATGAGATCAATACCCCATTGTTTGAATGGCTCCGAAATAATGACCGGTTGCAATGGTCCAGTCGCTTTTGTTAGTCTTCAACCACTTCTCTGGCATATGTCACACTTTCTTACATAGGAGTGAGCATCCTTAAACAATGTGGGCCAGTAATATTCGGCTCTTAGAATCTTATGGGAAGTCATATCTCCTGGAAAATGTCCTTCAGCAGGACCATCATGTAATTATTTCACAACTTTAGAGGCATCTTCTTGTTCAAGGCACCTTAGAAATACCCCATCATAGTTATTTCTGAAAAGAACTTCGTCAATAATTTGGTAAGAGGACGAGTTTAGACAAAGGGCCCTTCATTGTTTAGAATTCTAGTGCTCTGGAAAATATCATTGTTGAAGGTATTGTACCAGATCTCTGTACCATGATTAAGGTGCTGTAAAGATAGGACATATATCAATCATATTCACTTCTGCTTCATTTTCCCAATCATCATCTTCATTATTCTGACCTTCAGCCATTAATTTACACAACCCTTGTCCTTTGATAATGGTAACCGGTTTGAATTCCAAATCGTATTCTTGTAACATTGTGACCCAATTCCCTCTTCTTTCACCCAATTCGTTTTGTACAAAAAGGGTTCTAACAGCCAGATGTGGGACAATTACCTTGGTTCAGTTCTTCAGAATGTAAGGCTTGAATTGCTTCATTGCTTTAAACACTGCATATGCTTGCTTATCGACAATAGGATAGTTAAACCTAGCTTCTTGTAACCCAGTGCTCATGAATGATATTGGGTACTCATCTCCCAATTCTTCCCTTTGTGTAAGTACTGTTGCAAGAGAGTTATTCGAGGAAAAAGTGTAAAAAATAAAATCATTTTCAAAATCAGGACTTTTAAGAGAAGGTGTGTGAGCTATTGTTTCTTTGATGTTGTTAAAGGCAAGCTTCTCTTTCTTGGTCCATTTAAATTGCACACTCTGCTTTACCATTTGTTTCAAAGGTTTTAGTATATGTGCGAAGTCAAGAACAAACCTTCTAACAAAATTTATAGTACCCATGAATGATTGAATTCCTTTTTTGTTGTGGGGTAAGGGAATATGAGACATGGCTTCTATTCTATCCAGGTCGATGGAGATTCCCTTCTTAGAAATAATGTGACCTAACAGTTTTCCCTCCAATACTGCAAAGATGCTTTTCTTAGGATTCAAAGATATGTTGTATTTTCTACAACGATCACAAATTTGTTTCAAATGAAACACATGATCTTCTCTTTTCTTAGAGAAAATTGTTACATCATCTAGATAAACTACCACACCGTGGTCGATTAAACCCCAGAAATAAATATCCATTGACCTTTGGAATGTGGCTCCAACATTGATGAGCCCGGAGGGCATTGTTCGATAGTCAAATGTTCCCCACTTGGTTCAAAACGTGGTTTTCATCCTGTCTTGCTCAACTACCAACACTTGGTTATAGCCTAAAAAACCATTTGACAAGGAGAACATTTCAAAACCTAAGAACATTTGTAGGATCTGTTCCATTGGTTGAACTGGGTAATTATCTTTATCGGAAGCCCGGTTCAGATTTTGGAAATCTACACACAATATTATCTCACCAGAATTCTTTGTCACTGGCACCAAATTTGCTACCCACTCTGAATTCCTAACTCTGAAAATGATCTTTGCATCAAGTAACTTCTTAAATTCATTTTGGATCAACGGTTCCAGTTTTGGATGCATCTTCCTTAGTGGTTGCTGGAATGGTTTAACTTCCGCTTTAATAGGAATGACATGTTGGATAATATGAGTGTCATATGTCTTTGAAGCGAATATTTATTCACTTCACACAATCAATATTACCTGAACACCTGGAATATTCGATAAGCCATTAATAGGACAAATATATATTGATAATTGGATAGATAAGTGATAAGTTACAATTGAGGGTCCGCTATTTATATTTTGGTGGAATACCCTTTCATTAAGAGTCACGTCTTTTCATAAAGACATTATTAATTATTATTGTTTATTATAAATATATATATATGTTGATGTTTGTTATTATTATTATTATTTTATTATTGTTTGTTGTTATTATTTAAGTTTGTTACATTGCCTTCCCCTTAAGGGAAGCTTTGTCCTCAAAGCTTCATTGACAACAACGTCTGATTTGCTTGAACTACCATCTCTGGATCCTTTGTGACACTTGATGAGATAAGATGATATGAGTAACAGATTCCCCAGGAGAATTGTCACATCTTATTTGCTGTCGTCCATCCCAGATCTATTTTGATTGGACTTATGAGATTATTTTGGGAAACAGGTTGTCTCAATTGTTGCTTAGTATGTCGAATTGTTTGCTTGTCAACACAACTCTTTTGGGAATGCTCATTTTGAACCTGTCATTGGTCAAAATGACGATTATAATTGGGATGTCTGTAAGGCGTATGTGTTGTTTGTTTTTCTTCCTTTTTAACTGCGGCGAGGACTTCCTTCACTCCCTCGACTTGACTTTGTTTTTCAGAGAGTTTGGATGCTTCTCATTGGATTTGCACTATTTTGTTCTCCAGTAGATTGTTTTTACTCTGAATCTTTTGGAACCTTTTGTATTGCGACTTTTTGTCCTCTTTTAACTTCTCAATTTCTTTCTGTAGTTCTTGATTAAGATTTAGAAGGCATTGATTTTCTTCTTGTTTTTCTACGACTTTTCCTTCAATGTCTTCATTTGAGTTATCTGCCTTCTTGGTACTTTTTAAATTCTTGATCTTCGTAACTAATAATTTATTATGATTTCTTAATAGGTATATTTCTTCAATAATACTGGTTAATGTGTTATAGACATTTGGAATCTCCAACTTGTGCACTTTTTTTAGTCTTCCTCTTTTTGCTGGAGTTCCTCAATCTGTTGCTGAAGGCGGCGATTCCCTACTTCTTGGCATCTTACTTTTGTCTGAATTTGTGTGATTTTTTCATCTTTATCCTTGATGATTTTGTTTAATCATTTTATTTCTTTGTTTTTCTCGACAGCATATTTCATGATTTTTTGGTTTTGTAGATTCTGATTGGTATATTGTTTAGTCATTAATTCCTTAGAAATATCCAGCTTCGTCATGTCAAATACTTTGTGAATTGCTACTTGTATTTGTTACTGCAATTCTGATTTATACTTTGCCATAATTCCTGACTTTTGGTGTTCTTTGACGATAGTTGGTTTTCCTTTTGACTGACTTATTGTCTTATTCAATTTTTTCTTGTTTTTCTTTACTCTTGTAATTTAATAATTGTACTGAATACAATTATTAAGTAATAATAATAATAATAATAATAATATTTTTCTTTTTCTTTTTGAAGGTTGATAAATTATTCTCGTAGATTGGGTGGTTGGGAGGAATGATTGTTACCTCCCCCACCTAAGTTCAAATCTCACTTGCTTCTTAGTAGCAATTATTATGTACTTTTAGATATTTTTCCCTTAAGTTTTGTAAAATTCTGGTAGATTGGGTGGTTGGGAGGAATGAGTGTTACCTTCCCCACCTAAGTTCAAATATCACTTGCTTCTTAATAGTTACTATTATGCACTTTTAAATTCAAACCCAAACCCACTTTAAGAAAACATGTGTGGTTTCATGTTTACCCTTTTTTTTGTTTTACTTTTATCTTTTCTTTTTAATCTTTTTTCTTTGCTTTTTTTTGTATTTTGTTTCCCTTTCTTTTTTTCTTTGACTTTTTTTTACTTGGTCAAAGACCATAAATTTAGGGACTCCCTAGGATTATGATTAAAAATCACGATATGGCCAAAGGCTTGGATCACAAACTAGCTTTGATACCAAATGAAGCGAATATTTATTCACTTCACACAATCAATATTACCAGAACACCTGGAATATTCGATAAGCCATTAATAGGACAAATATATATTGATAATTGGATAGATAAGTGATAAGTTACAATTGAGGGTCCGCTGTTTATATTTTGGCAGAATACCCTCTCATTAAGAGTTATGTCTTTTCGTAAAGACATTATTAATTATTATTATTATTATTTTATTATTGTTATTATTATTATTACTGTTATTATTGTTTGTTTTTATTATTTAAGTTTGTTACAGTATTCAAGTCCTCATAGGTCCACGCAAAAATGTCCTTATATTGTTGAAACAAAATGATGAATTTTATTATTTCTCCTGGTGAACAACATTTTCCCAAGTTTACATACTTGGGTTCAACTTCGGTCCCAAGATTAACCAGTTCATACTGCATAGATGAACTATTTGTTTTGGCATTTGCAAGTTTTCTGAATTTTCTATTTAGAGCAAACAACCCTTCCAGTTGTTTTACTCCTTTCGGCATGAAATTTCCATTTTGAAGATTAGCTTGATGCTTTTCATCATCAATCACAGAGTCCTTGAAAGTTTCATCACTTGTTAAAAAATTTATGATTTGCTGATCATCATCAAATGCTCTCAAATTTGTGACATTGTCTGGTATAGATGGTATAAAAATCAATTCAATAGACCATTTGTTATTAGTGGGTACTAACCTTGCAGCAGAAACAACTAGAAAATCAACTGCTACATTTTGCAATCTAGGAGTTGAATTGATATTAAAAGAATTGAAGTTTGTTATAAGATCCCAGACTTTAGTTTGGTAACCTTTTAAGTGCGGTGACAAACAATCAATTTTGTTTCTAATATGTCTGACAATTATCTCAGAATCACAAAATACTTTTAAATTTTTAACTTTGAGATCAATGGCCTTTTTCAAACCTTGGACTAGAGATTCATATTCAGCTGTGTTATTCGTGCATTCAAACTCTAGTCGACAAGAGAGAAATTGTTTGTTCTTATTAGGATCAATCAGGACCCACCCTGATCTTGATCCCTCTTGAGATTTGGAACCATCAAAATACAACCACCAAAATCTATCTTCTAAATCTATAGGATTAGTGTTACTTTCTAATTAGAAACTAAGTTAACTATATTACAATAAATATTATCAGTTCGTGAAAAATGAAGGAGTTTGGACTGTGTGTCTAACTCATTACTGGCTTCTTCAGCTTGATAATTTACAGGTTCAAGTTCTATAAAATAATTTCCTAAGACCGAATGTGAGAAATTTACAAGTTCATTTTCCCTTCCAATTGAGTCACATTGTATTTCATGTGTGGTTCCCTCATCACCTTGTTCTGATTCCAACTGTTCTTATAGGGAAGCCACAAGTGCGACCAATCAGTTGCAAAGTACCTATTCAATTTTGCAGACCAGTCCCTGCTCAATATCAAACCTTATTCCTCTTGTATATCTACCACCATGATGTCTATAAACTGGCATACCCTTTCATCTGTAGATAACCGAATCAACACATTTTTCATTTCTCCTATTACCTTGACTACAGATCTGTCCAACTGAATGATCTTACAAGAAGATAGTGTGGGTTGACCATTTATCTTTTTACATACTGAAAGAGGCATGACATTAGATGAAGCTCCAGAATCTACCAAACAATTATGCACATTATCGTTGAAAATATCAAAAGACAGTAAAAATGGCAAAGTTTGAGATTTAGAATTCCCTCCAATGCTAGCTTCATTGATTTCTTTATCTGATTGAATGTCATCTTGAGATCCACTGGGTTGTGGAACAAAATATTCCAGGAGCTTCTTTCTTTGTTGAGGCAAGTTACACAATTCAAATAAATAAATATTCGCTTTTGTTTTCTTCATATCTTCAACTATGTCATATCCCATATCATATTCTACTGGACTCATCTTATTGCTCTCTGTTTTAATCTCCACAACCCTCATAGGTTTACCAACTGTTGTAACCTTATCTTTTGTGGTGACCAAATCGGACTTAGGTGGTGTTTGGGTATTACTGCTAATATTCTTCATACTTTCTTGTATCTTCCTAATCTTAGGCAGTAATAATCTCTCATCCATTACTGGCCCCTTGCTTCTGGTTGTAACATTTACTGTTTAAAACTGAATTTCTTTAGAGGTTCCTCTTCATCTAATCCTAGTGTAGGTGCACTGTCCCATAAGACCATCGTGGTTTCATGTGTTTCTTCTAGTTCAATTGTTTTTTCTTCTTTCACCTCAGGCTCTGTTATTTGAGCATCTAAAATTTGATTCATAACTAGAGTCATGGAAATAATCCATTGTGGGTAGCTTTTTTTCAGAATGAGGTTCTTGATTAAAAGTGCAAAAATGATCCATTCCTACTTCATTAAAATTTAAAACAGAAGAAGAATATACAAGTGGTTGAGATGTTCCACTCTCTTCTCTTTTCTTGAAGTAAGGTTTGAACTGATTCTTTGATGAACTAGATTCTTTATGATTTTCCAGGTCTACAATCTTATTAGATAACTTTTGTACCATCTTAACTACGTTTTCCAATTCAGTTGAGTTTTCTTCCTTAGGTTTGGTTAGCAGTAGAGGTTTTTTACCACTAAAATTCTTTACCTCTAGTTCTGTGATGTGTTTGTTTATGCTTTCAAGTTCAGATTCTACTTTATTTGCTTCCTCCTAAGTTTCCACCAAAGACGGGTTTACTGCTCTTTTAACAAACATTGCTATACTGGGACAAAGTGCTGAAGTGTAGTATTCTATTAAAGTTTCTTTAGCAAGTTTTATGGTAGCACTGAAATTGTTTAGATGGGAAAAAAACCTTTGGTTAAAGTCTTGCACCTTTTCTTTCTTTTCCATCCTCAGAGATAGCAATTCTTTCATGAGAGTGGATGTGGTCCGTTGACTACCAAACTTGCCCTTAAACACCCTACAAAAAGTATTCCAATATGTTATTGAGTTTGCTTGTAAACCAAAATACCAAGCAAAGGATTTGGCTTCAAAGGTATGTGGAAAAAGTCTGCATACAACATATTTGTGCTCAACATTCAGAAGTTCAAGAGCCAAGTATAAACTTTGAAGGTGGTCATCTACCAAAATACATTTTTCAGGGTTGAACTTAGGTAATTCCTTTTCAGGATTCTAAGGCAAAGCATGCAAAGGAGCAGCCAAGTTGAGTGGTGTTCTGGCTCTCCAAGTCGGTGGTGGATTGGGTTGATTAGGATTTGGGGGTACATTTCCATCCATGATTCTACGAGGAGTCTGTGGTGGAGACTGAGCATGTGAATGAAATGGAGACTGGAAAATCGGGGAATCTGGTCCCAACTAATCAAGTGGTTGAACAATCTCTTGCATGGAAAAATTTACCAACTCTTCCAAATTTCCCACCAAGATAGAGTCTTCAGTGTAAGTATGTACTTTCTTAGAATCCTTCCTTCTCGGTAATTCAGGGATTTCTTTTAATCCTCCAAGCTTCTTTACATAAGAATGTGTATGTCTCCTCAAGGGGATAACTACTTCAAAAGGAATAGGGTAAAGGCGTTCTAGAACTTCTTTGTCAGAGCCTACTCTTTCTTCCGAAATGTAATATTCAGGAAACTTAGTTACAGAGCTATCACCAGTGGAATATTTTATCGAAAAAAAATTTCCTTTGCCAGCCATGCACTGGCGGCCATCCTTCTAGCGCCAAAACTATTGATTCCTAGAAAAATCACAGGTACCAATAGTAGGGATTCTCTCCAATAATCGTTCCCAATTAGATCGTTTATTGTTTGGTATGGGAAATATGTTCGGTTAGAGACCCAACTACCATAGAATTAAAAGAATTTTTTAAATCAGTTTTACTGGTTGTGGCTTAGTCCACCATTTATGTATTTTATGTATTAAGGGATGAAATGCAAGTGCCTATACTAAATGCAGGTGATTTCCAAAAAAATAACCTCCCAAGTAGTTAGCCACAAGTGAGCTACACAGGATCTTACTTCTCGCCTTACATGAATCAATTGTTCCTCAATCACCCAAAGCAAAAAAACAACTAAACTATCCTATCTATCCCTAGGGGAGCAACGATTAAAAATTAATATGAGTAATGTACTTTACGATTGCATGCAGAATCCTACAGATAGTTGTTCAAATTCTTCATACATAAATACAGTAGGAAAATATAAACAAAGATAGCTCTGTCATGTGAACACATTCATTACTCATACCATGTACAAGATTCTTAATAGAAAGTAAAATCATTCAGAAATTGCAGAAATAATTCAACAAGTTAGAACGATATCATAGTTGTGTAGCAGACTAAAACATAAATAGTTCATCATTCAATAATCCACACAATCCATTTGGAAACTCATACAGTCCTTCCTCCAGCAAAATTTGGTTCTCTTTATTCATAAAGGAAGTAGTTCTCACACAAATATCTTCAGCATGTATGCATTAGAAAAAGTCTCCTTCAATCTCTATTCTACCCCTACTTATACATTTTAAAAATGACCCTTTAGCTACCCTAGCCTCTTAAGCTTCCTTCTATTCAATTTAGAAAATTTTTCTCCTAGTGCCTTACACTAAAAAATAGAAATAAACAAGATAATCTATAAAAGGTGTCACATGTACACATGACAAACTTAGGAGGGGCCAACCGACCCTCCAATAAATTCTTTCCATGCAGCAGCTTTTGCAATGATGGTATTGAAGTCCATAGGCTCCAACAATATGAATGTCACTTCATGTATGGCCAGTTATGACTTTATCTCTATTGTTTTTGGTGGAGTTACCCTAAGATAGTCTTCCAGAAGGAAATTACTAACTATGCCTTGTGCAACCAAACTCTTTACTGATTTCTCAGTAATTCCTTTAACTCGTTGTATGTTGAGCTCGTCCTCCTGCAATCTATCTTGGAGGTATTTCAAATGTTCGTCATGGTCATGAAACTCCTGGATTCTTTTTTCTGTAGAGGTTTGACATCTATTATGTGTTGTGAGCACCCTCTTATAAAAATCCACACACCTCTCTAAAGTTTTCCTGGCCCCAACAGTTAATCTTGCAGCGGCCTTGCCGTTGAAATCCATGAGTTCAAATTCTATCTTCAGGTTCTCAGTGATTTTTTGTGGAAATTGCTCAAGAAATGCCACATTGGTCTCTATCCATGTCAGTTGTCCGTGAAGAATTTCCGCAACCTCTAGTGTCTTTTTTCTTAAATCGGTTGAGATTGTCGATATTTCCTGCAATCTAGTTTTAGCATGTTTGATCTTATAAAATTCTTCTGCAAGATTCAACTGGACTTGCTATGTTTTCCTCCTGATCAGGAGGGAATGCTATCGAAGAGGGTTAATATCAACTTGCCTCTCACTTTCTGCATTGAGTTGAGTTTCCAAAGAACTATTTTGTGGCTCCAAATCTGCCATTCGGGCCTTTAACTCTTCTGCTTGCTTATCAATTGTGGCCTTTTGCGCCTCTAGTTCTTAAATCTTATCCTCAAGGTATTTCTTTTCTCCATCAATGATGGTATTTGAAAGTACCAAGTCATCCTTTTCCAATTCTAAGACCTCATAGGCCTCTTGGAGCCTATTGAAATCTGAAAGAGTGGACTCATGTTTTCTCTTCATTTCTCGGCCTTCTCGTCTTTCCTTCATAAAAGTATCCTTGACTCTTACCATCTTCTCCTTGTATTGATCTACAATTTATTTCTATCTGTCCACATTATAATCATTTTCTTGAACAACTGTGACACCAATCGAGGCCATCAATTGCGGATCTTCAACACTGATTTTCATGACATCTCTTTCAGTAATTGTGGTTACTTCTAGTTGGGTACCCACCTTTGACTTCTTTTTGGACCTCCAAACGATGGATTTATGTTTAGGGTCGAAAATAACCTTATCCAGGAATCCAACCGCATGTTGCTTAGATGGGGTGAAGGGTACTAACCCCAAATCCATAAGAGGGAGGTAACCTCCTATTATTATGTCTCTTGAGGTAGAAGGAGGATCTTCTGGATTGTCCTGGGAAGCATCATGTTCTTGATTCTCCCTATCTTGGTCCTCTTTATCTTTTCTCCTCAGTTCTTCAACTGCCTCTTATGTCTCTTCTCTTGCTTTATTAGTTGATTATTTTTTCATCCTCTCCTCTTCTTCCCTTTGCCTTTGTTCTTCTTCTCTTTGAATTTGTTCTTCTTCTTCCTTTTCCATTTGGGCCTCCTCAACTACTAATTTCTTTGTTTCTTCCACTAATATTCGGGCCTCTTCTTCCTTCTTCCGGGCAGCTTCTTCTTTTAGTTTCTGCTGCTCAGTCGTGCTACCGCTTCTGCCTTTGCCCCCTACTGTTGTATTCTTTTGTCTGAACCACTTATTCAAAGAAGTCATATTGCATGAATTCTTGAAAAATTCTTCACCCTTGTCATAGTGATCAGAGTATTCAAAATTTACTTTTACAAGTGCACAATTTGCAGCAACCTTACCCTTGGAATCGTTCCTATGAAAACTCTTCTCACTGAAGTGGAAACTTTCTAGGTCCTTCACGAAATATGACGCACTTTTTAATTTTGAAAACTTGTAGCTACCAACATAGAAAGGCATTGGTAGGTAGACCGCCTTCTTCATGTCAAACAAAAAATTCCCGAATCCATCCAGAAAAAGTTGTCTTACTACCTCCTTGTGTACAGTGTAGTATGTGGCACACTTATGGAATAATGTTGGGGCCCTAGTCCCTCCGTACATACACAGATAAGTGCCTTCTTCAGAGAAAAAGTAATCTCCATTTTCACTTATAACTTCTAATGCTCCCTCAGACATACACTTGCACTCCTCAAGAAAAATCAACTGGTAAAGTGACATCAGAAGTTCCTCACAGATAAGTTTGTAGAAGTTGTGATACTTATGAGCCCATCAAATTTGATATGCAGTGTAAATGGGTGTCTTGGCTTCATTCCAACTACAATTCAGTTTCGGGAATGAGTAACAGCATAAGATGTAATCAATTAGATATGATACCATGAATAATTCTGATTTTCTTTGGAGTTGTCATCTTAGTACAGCACCTATGCAGGAGGACAAGCTGTTAGCAACAATGTCTGCCCAGTTGAAGATAATGCCTTGCATAATCACATGATACATTAGTGGTATCCAACCTATCTTATAAAACTTCCCATTAGCCCTACCAAAAATCATGTTGAGCATCAGAGCTACAAGTCTATAAGGGGTGCGCAAATTGGCAGTTTCATATTCGCCAAAGGATTTCTGTCGAAATGACTTTCCTGCTATCATCATCAACTTTGTGCATTCAATATAATCTAAACTTAAAATTTTTATCCAGTCCTCCATCATGCTGATTTCTAGGACTGGTAGATTGCAATATTTGGCTAGGTACGTAGGAGTGAAAGAAGAAAAACCTTTTCCTTCGATGTTATACATGATCATATCATTTACGTCTGGTTTAAGTAAAATACAACCGATCACCTCGACACAAGGGAAAATTCAGGTCTCGTGGATACTTTCATGATCTCCGATCTCAATATGTTTTCATACATGGGTATATATTCTAAACCCACATCTGGCACCTTCTGATCTGTGATCATGGGTATATCTTCCCCCACTTGAACTCTGGTTCTTCTCCGATGACAACTTTGGTGTCTTCGTAAATTACCTCTATCTTAGGCATAAATTCCAAATCCAAGTCCTCCTTAGTAGCTATTATAGAGAAAACTTCCTATGGCTTGGGGTGTACCACAACAGACAGAGTAACTGTAGAAATCAATCCCTTCCCAATATGCAAGAGAAATAAAATATATTATTTAAATGCACATCATTGGACAGTAAAATATATTTCTATTGATATAAATCAGAGATTACATGAATGAAAACCTTTGTCGGCATGTCTGTGAACCGAAGAAACCGAGTCCTCCACCTAGGACTCCACCACCTCAATCCTCCATCTCTCGATAGCAAGCTCACAAGCAAAGGAAATCTTGGGAATAACACCAAGTGATCCAAGGGACAAAGGGATGCAGACTCAAGTATAAGCTATGGCAACAATGGACTATAGTTTTCTTACCCTTCTATTCTCCCCCTTCAATGTATCCAAAGGGTTCCTTATATAGTGCTTCAATGGGGCAATGGAAGGTCAAATCCGAGTGATCTCGAGGCATATGGAAGGCCAAGAGACAAGTGAATCAGATCCACGTCAAGGAAAACTCCAAAAATATTTGGCCTTTTGCACACATCCCGATGTACGCGGGTTTAAGGGTTATATCTGCGTGTATACGCGAGAAAGGGTTTAAAAGTCACGTATAGCAAATAACAAGTGTTTTTAGGGATGATCTTGGAAACATCAAAGGTACAAAAATGGTCCATGGGGTCCAAAGAGTCTGCAGAGGGACAGGGAAGGCCATATATATGTTATCTAACATGTGTGGTAAAATCAGCTATAACAGATGCCCCCTAATGTGTGAGATCAGAGGGGTGATACGATGGCCGAAATACATTATAAGTCCATCCCAGAAGTGGAGTGATGAAGAGCCAGGTGGAAGAACCAGCCATTCGACAATATAGTACAAATATCTCTCCATATGACTACAAGTACATACAATAGTCCCAGATACATAAGAGTACAATGGCCATGAATAGGCATGATAAAAAATATGACATGTGTGGTCATCGCCACATACAATATAGATATATCAGAATCTCCATGATGAATATATACAGAGGACCATGATCTCCATGAAAGCTGAAGATATACAATGGATCAAGATCTACATAATGGCTGAAGATATCTGACATACACTGGAATCAAGTCATGAGAGCTGAAATCTCATGAACACTAGCACGATCAAGGAGGTAACATATATGAAATGCCACCAATCTGGAAAGTCTTCTATACAAACCGCTACGAGTACATGTCCTACTATGTGAATAGAGGTGTCGAGGTCAAACATAGTAGTCCATCGTCTGATTATCGGTCATTGATGTATACTGTTAATAGATGCAAGATGACCCACCAATAATGAAAATGGGAATCAAGGTACTAGAGTGCAATCTAACAAGTGCGAATAAATGTGTTGAGGTCGAACACTTGAAAGAATCCATCGATTAGGGGACATTAATGTATTCTCAAAATTTTCAATGGCGAGAGATCCTACCACTGATGACTGTAAGTCTCAAGGCACTCAAATGACTCTAGACTCCTATCCCAGAATAAATGATCTGAAGTCGATGGGATGAAATCCATTGGAAGGAGGGCATTAAGGCATCCCCCATCATCCAACACGAGGTACTCAGCAAAGCTGTATAATGTGGAAGGACTTGATCATAATGTGCTCGAACCAGGATAAGTATCGGGAATGGCCAACATGCAAAGTCAAGAAAACTAAGGAATGGCCGACTCAGGCTTCGACTTCCTTCGAACAAGAGAATAAAGGCAAATGGTGACTGAATGTAGGCAGCATAGACTCAATATACAAAACTGGGACATCTCTACAACACAGGAGGCATCGACAGAGGCTCCATAGGGACTGGAAGCTTAACCAGTCGATGGAGATAAACTCAGAGAAACGAGTACAACTCCTAAAGTCAAACTATTAACCCAACCAACGGATGTGATATACAGTGCTCTGTTCAAAGGCAACACGACTTGATTGCTGCCAAAGATAACATCTTTTCCTGTTTGGCCTTTTGGTTATTTGATTTTTTTGGACTTTTTCAGATATTTTGAAAATCTTGAAAAAGAATAAAAATGCTTTATAGTTACAAATCTAGGAGGAGATGAGTGTCAAGAGGCAAACAAACCAGTTCTAAGTAGGGGAACATACCTATGCTCAATGCAAGGAAACATGTGGAGGATAACGACACTCAGGAGAAAGTCCTGTCCCGGTAAAAAATGGGGAATCAAGCTGCAAAAGATATGTAAAATGGCTCTGCTTGGATGGACATGATACAAGCTCGGTCTATATGGCTGATAATCAAAGTCAAGGAAGTCGGCATAAGGCTCAATAAGGCAAGCAAAACTCATGATAATGCAATTACAACTTGACATAAGGGAGTCCTGGGGAAAAGGCCAGCAAAAAGATCAAGAGGAGTATGAGGCTCTTGCGTAAATTCATGGCGGTACTATACAAAGGACTCCCCCACCCTAAAGGAAAAATGTTGACATGGGCACTAAATGCAAAACATGAGTTAACTAGAGTAGCCATGTATGGTCAAGCTCTACCATTCACATCATGTCACTTCTAAAAGCAACAAGAAGGTTCCATGACAAGATAGAATGCATGCGTACCTAAGGTTACAATGAAACGGTCATAAGGTCATGCAAAGTGCAAACGGATGTGAAACCTAACCTATATGCCAGTTTAGACATAATACCTGAAATAGGCACGAACAGGTCAAAACACGGTCAAACCGCGCTCTAAATAGATCCTACATCATCAAATTAGTTCAAAACGGTCCAAAATGGTCAGAAATGGTAAAAAACTGTAGAAAGTGGGTAAAATTTTTCTATAAATAGTAAAAAATTTAAAAATTCCATATCATTTGAAATTTTTACCCATTTGAGCTAAAACCTTCCAACGCGGATTCCGGGAGCGTCGTCCAACGAAATTCGACCCTGTTTGATCTAGGTAACTTCTCATGTCCTCCTCTTCCTATTTCATGTAAATTTTTTAAGTTTTCATGGTCCAATCAATTTTTTAGGCCATCCCAAGTTGTGCATTTCATCCCACGCAAAAATCGGGGTTTTTTCTGCGTATAGGGCTTGCCATACGCAGAAAAAACACCCAAACGTATGTACATACGTGGCTGTTTTGCTAACAGTTGCATATGAGGCCACAAATGAGGTTTTCAAAGGCAAATATTAATCAAAACTCTTGTTTTCTATGCAGGATGGTGTTAGAGTGGAGGGAGAGAGAACATGGTGATGTGGAAGAGGCCGTGCAAGGTGATCTTATGGCCCAACAAGCATTACGGGCGTGTGGTTTGTATAAGTTATGGTGTCTTGGCATCCTGAGGGCCAAACCAAGACTCCTCTAGCTGCTAATGGATTACTGGGATCTAGACTCTTAGAATTTTCACATTGATGGGACATCACTCAGCATTGAAGTTGAGGACATATAATTTTTTACACTGGTTTATCTCAACGAAGAGAGGTGGTGAATCTCTGATCTCGCGGGCCAGGAGGTGGATTGACTATTGATGAGTACATTGTGTTGTACTACTTTTCGGACACAGAAAATATTGGGATTCAAATCCCGATAAACTCTATCCAGGTTCTAGGATTGAAGGCCATACTATTGGCATTAAGAAGGATAGATGGATTAGATTCACTCCACCAGGCCTCTCGACCATTGATGTTCTATGTGGTGGAGTGTATGAGACCCACAGTGTATGACTGGAGCACGGAGATGTTGAGCAACATGAAACAATAGCTCAATGACTACAAAATGGGTAGGGTGCAGAAATTCTATTTCGGCAGCATACTGAGCATGTTATTCTTTGAGCGGGTACCAGGGCTAAGCCATAGAGTGGACATTCCTTCACACGTAGTTTGAGATCCGGCCCAATGACATTGGGAAAATGTTATGCGCAAACTGGGCGTAGGTAGGGTGGCTAACCCCTACCCAGGAGACTTCTTTCCATGGTGGCAGAGGCAAATCATCGTCATAGATGACTACCCCTATGCAGGGATAGACTTCCATGGAGATCTGGACATGCCCCTACCCCCCAGAGCGACATATGGTGACATAGGTAACAATCCCAAACCCACTTTTTAAGTTCTTTGAATTATTAAATTTTTTGTGTTTTTTGATATATTGACTCAAAAGACATGTTTTGGTGTGACGACACATAGTGACAATCTGTCATGTGTATGTATATGTTGGACCACGTTGACTGGATGGTTTCCCTCATCATTGACGGAGGGGAAGAGGAGACGATATCATGGGTGTAGATGCGGAGCAGACGCTCTAAAGCATTCACATAAACTTTGTACGCTTGACGCACAGGGTACCCATGGCGCAAGTCGAGGACTTGCTTGAGGCGATGCAGCACCAGGTGGTTGGTGTACCACATGCATGGGTTCGATTATTCGGATGTCTAGCTAGAGCCGTAGTGTGTTACCATGATCAGAACCCCCCTCCTCCTTAGTCTTAGAGACCTAAGAGTATTCCTTTTTGTACGACCGTGTATTATATTTTGGTGGCTCGGAAGCCTCAATTTTGTATTATGACACTTATGTATTATGACGTCACTTTTTGGATATTAATGAATTTTTTTTATGATGATTGATTTTATTTATTTACATGTGTGCAAAAATGTATGTTTGTGATATGCTTATGGTCTATGAAACAAATGCCAATCTAACACATAGTTAGCATATGAGTCAGCAACTTGATTAAAAATTCTTGGAACATGAATGTATGTAATATTCTCAAATTGTCATTCTAGCAATCTCACACGTAAGAGTCTTCATAATAATATTGGATCCCTAATACGATATGAGCCATTAAGCTGTGAAACCACTAACTGTGAATCAAGATGTACCTCAAGAGAGAGAATACCATGTGAAATGGCATCACACAATAAATCAATAACGGAACTATATTCAACAACATTATTCGAAGAAGGCCGTAAACATATGCCTCCTAAAGACAATACTTGACCCACAGGAGTATAAATCACCCAAGCAGCCGAAGCTGAGTTTTGAGTATGACGGATAGTACCATTGGCGAATCCTATGTAAACGAAAGACTCCATTGACATTTGCCATAAGAAACAGAAGCTAATCAACAAACCCAATCACCATAGGAAAACCTAACTATGCAATTCAAAAATTGTACAATAACATACAACAATCAGCCCTGGTTGAAGATCATGCATAGTACTTTTTAAGATATATCCCATTTCTAGGCTCCGTCAAAGCTGTCCCTTCGTAATCCATTAGCTCATAGGACCCTTCTCTAACACACGTTTGACCACATAAGGACCATGCCACATCGGATTAAACTTCCCTGCCCCCAAGGGTTCTTTAGCTTGATCCCACAAAAGGACCAAATCACCTTCACTAAACTTCCTCGGATGGATAGACTTGTCATATTGGACCTTGATGTGATGCTTATTTACTTCGAGAGCCACTAAGGCATCTTGGCACTGCTCATCAAGCTTCTCTAAGTGGACCAAACGTTCTTCCAATGTGGAAGTGTCTGGTAAAAGCTCTATAGCTAGCTTCAGAGAAGGAATTTTGCATTCAACCGGAAAGACAGACTCCACCCCATGTACAAGCTGATATGGAGAGAAACTGGTAGCAGTATTAACCGCGGTTCTATAGGCTCACAAAGTAGGATATAACATGATATGCCAATTTGTCTTTCTTTGTTTGATGGTTCATTGGAGAATGGACTTAAGTGATTTATTCACTGCTTCAACCTGTCCATTCACCTGAGGGTAATAAGAAGAGGAGTGCTCCTGCTTATACCCTAACTTTGAAGCCAACTCTTCCATCATTTTATTCTAAATGTGCCTGCCGTGGTCAGTGACAATCTCTTTCGGAATGCCAAACCGAGTAATAATTTGGTTGAAAACAAAATGCATGGATGTCTCACCGTCGGATTTAACCGTGGGCATAGCCTCTGCCCATTTCATGAAATAATCGACAGCCACTATAATGTGATGATGCCCCCCAGCCGAAGTTGGGTTGCAATCCATAAAGTCAAGCCCCCACTTGCTGAAGGGACTGGCGGTGACAATAGGATGTAACGGGGATAGATGCGAGTTCATATTGCATGCAGACACCTGGTAAGGGTGACACTTCTTGACCGCATTAACACAATCTTTGAAGATCGACGGCCAAGAATATCCTACTCTCAATATTTTTTGGGTTGTAGAAAGCCCAGATAAATGACCACCACACACCCCTCCATGGAAATCATTCAGCACAAACTCATCCTCATCATGGGTTAAACAACGAAGCAAAATGGAATCTACCCCACAGTAGTACAAAGTGTTATCCACTATAAGGTAGTTCTTAGCTACATGATGTAATCGTCGTCGCTCATCTCGTGAAAGGTGAGTAGGGACCTTCAATGTTTGAAAATATACAATGATATCCCCGTACCACGGGTCCAAAGTTGACATAAGAAAAATATGCTCATCGACAAACGTATCCTCATAAACCTATTCCTCCTCCAAACTTGGAAAATCAGATATGAGCTCCACAAAGATCAACAATTTCTTCGATTTCGCCGAAATGAATTTGAGATCGAACTCTTACAAAATAACAATCCATTTATTGTATTTTCCCCCAATCATCCTTCTAGTGAGGATGAACTGAAATGGATTGATATGAGCTACAACCAAGGTTCAACGAAGGAGAATGTAATGTCTCAATCTATGAACTGCATGAACGGTGGCCAAGGCAAGCTTCTCCACATGGGAATAATGGTTTTCTGCATCAATAAGGTTTTGGCTCAAATAATATATGACATGCTCATGGAGCTCCTCATCCTCCTGAACCAAAACCATACCAACCGTCTCCATGGACGCGGCCACATAAATCAAGAAATCATGGCTATAGTCAGGTGGACTAAGCACGGCGGGCGATGCTAAGGCTTGCTTAAGAGCATCAAAGGACTCCTGGGCTCTCTCATCCTAGCAAAAAGGAGTGTCCTTCTTTAAAAGACTCATAAATCCTTTAGTCAAGTTGGCAAAATTAACTACGAATCTCCGCAAGAAATTTGCCATCCCTTACAAACACTGAAGGTGTCTAATATTACGCGGGGGAGACAATTGAAGTATTGCCTCAACCTTTAAGGGATCGAATCTTATACCCTCCTTGGATACGATGAACCCTAGCAAGCGACCAACAGTCATGCAAAATATGCACTTATGAGGATTTAACCGAACCTGGTAATGGTGGAATCTTTTGAACACTAACCTCAAATGGTATGGATGACGTACTTTCAAACGGGGATAAGCAGCAAGGTCATCCAAATACACTTCGATAATCATTTTGAGATCATAAAAAATTAAGGTCATAGCTCGTTGAAATGTAGCTCCTGTGTTTTTAAGGCCGAAAGGCATCTTATGATATGCAAAAGTACCCCAAGGACAAATAAATGCAGTCTTATGTTGATCCTCGGGTTTGTTCTGAATCTGATTATATCCGGAAAAACTGTCCATGAAGGAGAATACCTCGCTTGCCGCACACTCATCCAAAATATGATCAATAAATGGTGTGGGAAAATTATCCTTAGGACAAGCATGATTTAAATCACGGAAATCAGTGCATATACAGATCACTCCCTGCTTCTTATCAACCAGAATGAGATTTGAAACCCACTCCATCAGGGGAACGGGATAAATAAAGCCGGATTTTAACAGTTTCTCTATCTCCACCTTAATGGCAGGTGCTTTTCTAGGATTCACCACACGCAAACATTGTCAAACCGGCTTCACATTCGGATAGGTCTTAATCTGATGTTCGACAATACGAGGGTCAATACCTAGCATTTCCTCGTAGGACCAAGAAAATATGTCATGAAAATATTTAAATAGCTCGGTATAATCCTTGATCTCATCAGGGGAACAACTCACCCCAATGTATATGTTCTCAACTTTTCCAGGATCGCGAGAAATATTGATAGGAACAGTAGGTGATAAATTCACCATGTTCCCATTGGTCATCTGTCCAAGAGAGCTCAATGGAACCACAGGACTACCAATATTCTCACTAAGAATCTCCCTAAATTCATAATGCTCCATACGATCGAGTTCAGGAAGAAAATATGATAGATGATGTAACTCTTCCCAAGGTGGCTCAACCCCAGACATGGCCTCAATAATGGCTTCATCCGATGGAAAAACATCGTCGAGGCAATAATTTGCGTGAGAGGACTCAAATTCCCATGAAGGTAGCACATACGGGTCCTCCTCATCTGTCCGTGAAGAGGAAGGACTAGGCGCTACTGCTTCCGTGATGTCTTTGTCATGTTGGAAGGGTTTGGGTTCTCCCAAGTTGTCTTAATCTGCTACTATGTTGACAGCTTTTGATGGTAGATCATTTCGACCGCACAGGATTCTTCCTTCTCTTAAGGTCCAATTGGGAGGGAAGAACGTCACGATTGAGGTCGAGGTGGTTGATGCGCCCCTTGACTACAATATTTTGTTGGGACGGAATTGGATGTATAATATGCAAGCCTTAGCCTCTTCTCTCTTTCGAGTGGTATGTTTTCCATTTAATGGGAAGATCGTTACGACTGATCATACGTCATTCCGTAATCCGAGTGTTAATGCATCATCGAGAACTTCTATCCTGATTATCGATCATTCTCAGCTAGAAACTAGGAGTGTGGGTGTGTAATGTCCCCTTTTTGGAATTTTATTAAAATGCCCAATTTTCCAATTTTTTCACAATTTTGGCTCTTGACTAGTTTTGATGTCTAGACCTCCAAGTTGACCAAAATGCTTCCAAATTTTCTCTGAAGGTACATGAATGATAATATAACTTAAATATAATTCTCATGTATGTTTTTTGACCTCCCAAGTACTTCTGAAGACTTGTTTAATGTTCTGTTTAAAGTAGGAGTCTTTACTAGCAAATTGGGGCTCCAATTCCCCCTGGGTAATTGCCGGAAATGGCTTCACAAATGATCCAAAAGTCACTTGAATTTCTGAAAAGAGGATGTCTATGTGTAATGAACCTTTTAAAAGTATCATATGCATCATGGTTCAGTTTATACAATCTGTTATGACTCTTTCCAAAACAACTCCCAAGTCACAATTTCGACCCTTAGGGAAAATGCACCAAATCTTCTCCCAATGCAATAAAAATGAGTAAAATGGTTTCCAATGCTTAAGTAATGAACATGAAACTTAAAATAAACATTAATTACAGTCCATACATCATACATTTATCATATATACATTCCTCCATTCGAAATCATCAGCATTACAATGGTTCACAACAAGATAGTGGGGAAATGACACTATTTCTTCATTGTTCAACATTCTTACATGAATTATTTTGGGTATTTCGACCTGAGAGTATTATAAACATGAAATACATAGCATATACATCAGAAAATAAGATAATGAGCATTATAATATTCCCCAAAGAGATCAATACCTCACCCAAAGCACAATCCCTCCAATGGCATGAATATGGTGTGAAAACTGGAAATAGTTGAGAGAGAGTGCTGCAATAGAAGAATCCACATTATTTCCTATAGCTTACACCTGAAAATAAGACTCCATTAAATCTCCATGAAATACCTGAGTTTCCTTTCCAAACACCAACTAGGATGGGAATCTTTCACCCTCGAAATTGGCTTAAGCAAGAAAACTAGTCATCCACTAGCTCTCACAATTCACAAATGACAATTTCACAAATAAGAAAAATATTCTTCTCATGTCTGATCCCTATATTTTATAAACATTATTGGTATTATAAGGTTTCAAATCCATCCATAAACCAAAGCCAAGTCGAATTGGTGTGGCTGCTCATGCTATGCCATGTGGCCTCTCTCTTCAGCTTCCCTCTTCTCCCAAATTTGAGTAGGAGCCTCTTGGCCTTCTCCAACTCCCAATTTCGACCTCCAATATGCTCTATTCATGCCTGGAATGTCAGTATGTCAGCCTTAAGATCTGACTTGGGTCATAACTGTCATAGAATCTCCATCATTGGTGTCATAGCTGTCATAAATGTAAGGGGAATCTAGCCAAGTGTCCATGAAACTCCCATTTGGCTCTTCCTCTCCCATGTAAGTTAAAATTCATCCCAAATTTGACCTATGAAGTATATGGACAATTATATTAACATTATAATCCATACAAAAACATTATACTTCCCATATATTCAAATTTGCAAGAGAAAGATACCATTTAACATAGGAATTCTAGCTAGTGTGGGCCCCATAGTCTCCATGTGTCTTCATTCTCTATTGCCACTTCCATTTTATATTGTATTTATTTAATAAGATAAATTATTAAATATTTATTCCCTTATAATGTCTAAACATCATTTATTATCTCCCCTATTCCCAAATCTCAAAGCTTCCACCCCCAACCTAGGAAACTAATGATTTTCCTCCTTGGCAATTATTTGACTTTTAGCATCCATTTGACAACTTTCATGAATATGGAAAATGTGATTTGGCCATTGTGACCGAATGCTAAATTTGGGACATTACAAATCCTCCCTTCCCAATATTGCTTGTCCTCAAGCAATTTCAAACATGGTTGTTGAAGAACCTACTTTTTGTATGATTCTGTGAAGTTGCCACTAATCTTCCCACTTTGAGTCTTTGAGATTCCATGAAGATTTCAGAGAGGAACCACCATGCTTGC
>LPNX010350434.1:113940-141234 GCA_001517045.1 Pseudotsuga menziesii | reverse complement strand
ACTTGAAAAATGCTGAGCAAAGCATAGACTCGAGACTTAGTATTTTCAATATTGTTGTTCATGGAATAATAACTTCAACCTGTTTTCAAAGAACTTTGAACAAGAGCTGAAAACCAGCTACTTCAACATTTAATGTTGGAAGAAATTAATCTGTCAAGAACCTTGTCATTTGCAGAAGATGAATACGGCATATGACTTGACATTGGAGCGTGCGAAAGCACAAGATTTTATTTTTTACACATGGAAACATTTTCGGCAGTTAAGGCCGTTATGGCAAACCATCTTAGCTGCCGAAACTGACCTGTTTCGGTAGTTAAGTAAACTTCCACAGATTGAGTTCACTGCCGAAAGCAAAAAATTTTGGATTTTGAAGCACAAGACTCACAGATATAAAAGTGTTTACCCATTCTATCAACCAAAATGACGGTGGTCAATTTGGGAGATAACACCATGGTTCTAAAACCATTCGATGAACTATTGTTGATGAATGTGCGTCCACATGTGTCATGACTATTTCTTGTTGGAGAGCTTTAAGGTATCTAGAGGTATCTCCTTCTACGACCTTACTTACAACATTTGATGGAAGTTCCTTCTAGCCTCATGTAATTCTTCCATCTTTTGACATTTTGTTAGGAGGAAAAATAGTTTCAGTGGAATTTGAAGTAGTAAACGCTCCTCTCTACTATAACTTGTTGTTGGGAAGAAGTTGGACTAATGCTATGTAGACTATCCCATGGTCTGCATTTTGGATTTTGATCTTTCCATATGAAGGAAAAATTGTTAAAATGATCAATTGTCTTATACTCGGAACACTACCCTAATTTCCACTGATTGATCAAAATAATACATTAACTGAGATTTTAGGTGTAGATATGTATCCATCCCTTATGGAGATATTTAATTGTCATGCTCCTATTAACTATATTAGTTCAACTAGTTCTATGGATATTAATACTATATCTAAGGATTATTTATAATCAACATTTTATAGAACCAATCCTTTCATCCTACCGACTCTAGATGAGTTAGAAAAAGTATCCAACAACGTCAACTAAGAGTTCCTCTATCCACTATAGAGTTAGCTTATCAATCCATTCAAGGTATTGTTGTTGATTCTATCACAACTCCCCTAGTGTTAGAGGATTTAGATCTTGTTTATGAGCCTTCATGTGCTTTTAGATTCCTCTCATTATCCCAATTGTTTAGACATGGTTTTACCTATGGATGAAGCCATTCTGGAATCTATGGTAGGCCTTGATAAATCTTGGGAAGATATGCATCATCATTATTATTTTCTTCAATCTTTAGAGAGAATTGAAAATGATGATTTTCACGTGAGACTTCCTGGGAATAAGGATTATCCCATAAATATTTTATCAAAGCAAGCAATCTATCCTAAAGGAAATATGGCAAATATTTCCAAAACTATGGCAATCAATATTTCTAAGGAACCCAAAGTCATTTAAAATATTTTTATTGGTGAAAATTGTGGATGAAGAAGTTCACATCTATACCAAGTTGTTAAAGGAATTCTATGACATTTACACCTAGTCATATGGGGAGACGTCAAGCATCGACCCATCCATTATTGAACACAAAATCCAAAAATATTCAAATGCCAAACATGTTCGACAAAAGCTTCATCTAGTAAATCCTAGGAAAGCAGCAGTTGTCAAAGCAAAGGTTGAAAAAATCTTAAAAGATGGATTTATTTATCCTATCGCTATGACAGAATGGGTGTCCAACCTAGTTCCAGTAGACAAAAAGCAAGGTACTATCAGTTTTTTTACTTATTTTCATGATTTGAACAAAGCCAATCCTAAGAGTAACTACCCCACACCATTTATTGATCAAATAATTGATGTGTGCACTAGAAGCGAGATATTATATTTTATGTGTGGATTTTTTAGCCTATTGGCCTCCATCTCTAGTCACATATAGCCATCATTTATTTAATAGTTGAAGAATGTTAATTCCCAACAAAATAGATAATACACCCAAATTAAGACAAGGAAGGAAAGTAGTAAAGATTATATGTAGATTTAGAAGTAGTTGTTTTGTTCATTAATTCTTTCATTTTTGAATAACTAAATGTGCATAAAGATACTAATAGATAGGTGATTTAGCATAGTTACAAAGGATCTAGGTTTCATTTGAATGTATATTTGACTCAAAACTAATAAAAGGTTCCATTTTTTTATTCATAGCTCCAAATGTAATGTCTTGTTTTGACCTTATTACCTAAATTATCATTGCATGTTTGTATTTACTTATTATTGTGGAACTTTGTCAATTTGATGACATTGTGGACTTATGGATTTATTATTTTATGGATTTTATATATGTGTTTGTTATGTTAAATATGAATTATGTTCATGTTTTGATTATGTCCCTATCATGCCAATTTAATAGAGGATGGTACAAAGATACCGATTTAAAGCTATGTGTCGAATAAATGATTATCATGTCGGTTGCATGATACAAAAATGAGTGCATTGGTGTTAGTATTAATGAAATATGTATACATGTTGATGATTGTACTATATTTCAAAACATTTTGTTATGAGTATAACATACATGTTTAGAAGAGCTAAGGGATAGTTGAACCCTACAAAATGGAAGTACATTGACGATATGAATTCCAAAAGATAAATGGTATGCAAGTGATGCATTATTGTTCTATATGAGTATTGGTTTATTATCATGATGTGTGGGTAGGTGCAACGATTTCAGAAAAATCATTTTCCCAAATTGGTTATTTGATGACAATTCACTAAGAATAACAATAGAAACAAAATATGACTATGAAGGGTGTTGACCCTTTCTCCATAGGAGGGGTGGGGGAATTACTCACCGTTTATCCTCCGAAACACGGAGTCATGGGAGGGATGTGCTATGACATGCTCCCCAAGGTGTGTGATGATGACTAGTGGATTCCTTCTGGGGAAGCTTGGTCGATGTAGTCGACACTTCCTCTTACGGGTTTTAACTAGAGTTAGGTCATGTAGTTGACACTCGATGGTATCCTGGCAAAGGAAGGATAGGATGAAGAAGTTAGTTGCAAATTAGAGGATGAAGAAGGTAGTTAAGATTGATTATGGGAGATATTAAAACAACTTGATTGTTTATATGTGTGTTAAAACTATTCCTTTATTCATGTGTGATAAGCTTAGTATACCATGCAGATTGTGTTGTGTTATCGTGACCTGGTAAGTAATTATTGTTAGATAATGTGGATTTTGAATTGTTTCCTTTCATGCTTACTTATGATGGATATGATCTATGCATTAGAGGTTCATCATGTTATTATTAGTACTTTCCAGGTTAAGTATGTATTAGCTACACGTACATACCTTGTGCGCATTCGCTAATATTACTCAAATATAGATTTATTATTTAACTACATGATTAATTGTATTATGATTGTTTGGTATTGAGCGTATTGGGTTAACTATACATTACTTTATAAATAAAAGTGTATTATGTTTAATGTTCATTTTGTTTAATTACATATATTTGATTTTAATATTTATTGGGATTTAGATTGTAAGAAAATAATTACAATGTTTGAGTAAGGTTGAATTTATTAATATTAAATTGGTTGGATTGTCAGGTAGATGTCAATCAAAAGTAAATCACTAGATATGGTTGTAATTTCAAGATGAATATTTAATTATTTTTATTGAAATTGTGCAATTGAAGTTATTCAAATTGGTTTCATTGTTGAGTAAAAGTCAAAGGTATTAAAAGAATGAATGTGGTTGTGCCTCAAAGTGATTATTTGAATTGTTTAATTGTTTTTAGAAAATGGTGCACTTGAAATTTAACTAAGTTGACTTGACATGTTACACAAAATGTACATGAATGGATATGAACGTGATTATTTAAAATTATTTAGTGAGGGTAGTGGATCACTCCTCTCGAGGAAGGAGATGGTGGGAAGTGCTTAAGAGGGAGGAGAAGAGATGAATGAAGGACTTTCTTTTTTGTGGTGGTGGGGGGAGGTTATTTTGGGAGGAAAAGATTCTTAGAAACCATGAGAGGGAAGAATTGAAAGGAGTGGGAAAGGAAGTTGAAGTTGGGAACCCATGGGGGAAACCAAGAGGAGATCTGAACTAGAGGGGTAGTTGGATATCGAGAATCTCAACTAGAGGGGTAGTTGGATTTCAATACCTGCTTGATAATGGTGTTGCAAATGTGTTGGCCTCCTATTTTGACTTGTTCAGCACTATATTTTCTAGTTCCAAGTTCCATGCAACCAAGTAATAATCAGTTCTATTTAGTGATGTTTTTTGCTTGGTTATGCCTTTTAAAGAGCAACGTTGCAAGGTGCTTTGGTAAGTGACTTTTTAATTGTTATTTATTATTTTGCTTTGTTTTTATGTATATAATGGAACCTTTAGTTTTCATTTAATAATGGGTCAATTAATGAGTCTTTATTTCTTTCATGCAGTGGTCTTTTGGTTATTAGACCCAACGCTTGTTTCGGCGCTCAAAGGATATACATGTTGACTGAACCAGCTATTTGGGGGATTTTGTCCACAGAGGAGATGTCTCTCTTGAGTTCAGATCGCTTTCCAGATGCATGTGAAGATTATTTAGGTGTTGTTTCGTGGCTGTCCTTTGTTCAAGGATTCGTTGCCCCCATCTTTAGCAGTGTATGGATTTCAGGGGATTTGAATTCCATCTTTTGATTCATGTATGACGAGATAAGTGTACAGTTGTTAGGATAGGGTCAATCCTTGCTCCAAGGCCAATGTTATTTTGTATTTCAAGTATAAAATGTAACCTTGAAACCCAGTGTGGATACACACGGAGAATACTGTAAACTCTGTTCTTATTATTTGAGCAAATGTTTATCTTCTTAAGGTTTTAGATCCAGACTTGGAGGCATTGAAGGAAGGGCCCACCTTCAACCCCGATCACTTGTGTATAAGTGTTGCTTGTACTGCTGTAAGTAGAATGATGTTGCATATTTTGACACTGTTTTTATGATGGAATGTTAATGGTTTTATTTACTTGTGATTTGGAATGAGATTTATGCTTGCAGAAGACTAGTCGATATCATATGTGTGATGAGTCTGATGGTATTCAGTTCAGCCTGTAGAATCGATTGAGAAAAGTAGTAAGAGTGGATTTGAGACCTCTTTGACTCCCAGCATGATACTGCTTGCTGATGGTTACAACCCTTGTTTAAAGAATCCATTCAGAGTTATAGAATTTACAAAACTGTATGATGAATTTGATTGTATTCAGTTTGCTGTAGGATTAATTTAACAGAGGATTGAAAATAGACTTGGATTTCATAGTTCTTTAATGCCAGCGTGATATTGATTAGTGGATGGCTGCAATACTTGTTTAGAATCCTTTGGGCTATCGAATTTACAAGACTGTGGAGTATTCTAGGATTGTATTGTGTTGATCTTAAAGAATTAGAAAGAATTTGCAGTATTTATTGAATCAGCAGAGGATTTAAAGATCTTAGTTTACAGAGTATTTAGCGTTTGCCAAAAATCATTTCGAATTGACTACATAAGGATTGGAATCATGCTTTTGTTTACTTCATGGTGTTAAATGAAATCATAGCTCAATAAAAGATGACAGCATTGCTTTTTAGGGCTTGAATATCAGTCTCATAGTACATGCAAATGAGAGTGAGTGTGTTCTCTGAATAGTTCCAATATTCTTTTGTGTGCATAGAATGCAGGTAGAGTATATTTGATATTAGCAGCAAGTTAAATTTCATTTTGTTAACTGTTTGTGAACGATTTAGGGTTAAGAAGAGACATATTCCACTTCAGTAGTTGTTTGAGAGTGATAAGTGTTTGTATAAATTTTGGCATCGGATTCTTTAGGGTTGATGGGTGCAGTCTTAGATACAATATAAGACCATTAGTATTGTCCCGGCATCTTCATTTTGTAGGTAAGCTTGGAACTAGGATTTTTCTTTAATAAATTACTTACTTGCTTGGTTATTTGCCTTGAAGAATAGATCGATAGTTAGTATAGCTTAAGGTTGCTGAAGATTACATTAGATCTGACAGTATTGAGGACTGTAAGATAAGGATTAGCAAGCTGATTTCCTTTCTTTAGGACAGACTTAATAACTCTTGGCATTGATTATTTAATAAAGTTGTAGTTCCATCAATTCCATTTTGTTTCTTGTCTACGAGTAAATCAAAATTACCCTAGACATGAGCTTGAAACCATTTTTCCCTACACATATAGTGTAGCAGCACGAAGTATACGTATCCCGGTCGATAATTAAATTGAAGGTAAATTAATTAGCAATAATTTTGCCCAACATTTTGGTGCCGTTGCCGGGGAGTTGCTCCAAGGTAAGCTGGTATTTTGTTCATTTTCTACGAATTTGTTGGCTGTGAAGTTTAGGTAGATAGGGGTAGATAGGTTTCCTTTACATTACACAACAAGGTGGAGGGGAAACGATAAGACGCAAAGACAAATTCACTACGAGATTCTCATGGTGTAACAGCCTGACGCATCCACTTTAGTGGGTTGCCCCAAATCCTTGTTGTTTCCTTCTCATAAGTGTGTTTGCTTTTTCACATGTTTGATTTATTTTGCTGCAAAAGTGTGTTTACCTTTCCTGTAAGGTGTGTTTACTTTCTTGCAATTTAATTTCATGCAAGTGTGTTTTTCTTTTTGCAAGCTTGGGTGTGTTTACTTTCCGCAATTTAATTTCAAGAATGTTTTATTTTATGCAAGAGCGGTGTGTGTTTGATTGGCGTAAATATGTTTTTACTGGTAGATAGTCTTGATTAGAATCATTTAAAACACATATAAACCAAATAAAAATAAAAACTTGGGTGTTGTAAGAGCCCCAGACACTAATCCTTGTGTGAGACATCAACAAAACAACAGACAAAAATGGATTCAGAAGTAACCATCAATTTGGGAAAACTTTCTCAAATCCTAGCTACAGTTAGGAATTCTTCATATCAGGTAGAACACATCCTGATAGTAGTTAAGAGTTTATCTACCTCTCCTGACATAACAAATGAACCAAAGTCCCAAGAGCCACTTCCTTGCCAAATTGCAGAGGAAATTGACAACTTGGGGATTACATCCGATGGAAAGCAGCCTAAAATTGAGGAGATATCAACAGTTCCTCTATGTACTTCCGAAATCAATCAATCAAAAGAAGGGGATCTACATGATATGATGAAGGAAGGTGAGTACCAGGACTACTTTGAAAGTTGGTTCCAAGAGGCAACCAAACTACAACACCATTTCCTCCTTCAACACCTTTTGTTGCAGAAGCAAGTAAGTCGGTTGGTTCTCCACATCCAGGTATTCATTGCAACAACTTTTTTCATATGTGGATAAAGGTATATTTTTAATATTACTTCACACTTGATTACATTGGAAGAATTCATATACTTGAATAGAAATGTTTTATTTCTTCTTAGGTAGAATAAAAAACTATGTATATAAATATAAAAAAGTTGCATGTTTAGTTTAGAAATTAATGCAACTTCGTTGTTTTTCTTTATTTTCAATAAAATGATAAGATCTTTAACCAGAATTTATACCTTCTCTCCAATCCATACTTTCAGAAAATTTATTATAACAGCAGCTCATAGCAAGGAAAAATACCAGAGGGTAATATGAAATTGTGACTGTTTTTAATAATGGTTATGTAAACATAAGACCAATTGGTGATGAACAGGTTTCATTTGTGGTAATGGACACTGGTTAAAGGTATATCATAAACTTCTTTCTAAGCAAGAATTCATTCGATAATATGAGTCAGCAATCTGAACTACAGCTGGTAGGTGAAGAAATGACTTCTTCATTCCCTACTCTCTCATAGTAACATTCAATGAAATAGTTTTTGTATATATGTATAGGAGTTTTCTTTATCAATAGGGTTCTTTTTTAAGGATGCAGATATTCTCTTCGGTGAGGCTCAGGATGTTTTTGAAAACAAAAGGGAAGTCTTTTTGTTACTATTCCTATTTTCAGGCATTGGTTATTTTTACAAAGGACTGTGTTAATTTGAATTAAATTTCTGAGTTTCACTGGGTAATTGGAAAGCCTGTGTCAAGTAAATAAATGTGTGCTGCTAGGTTTTTCAGACTTGTCCTCTTTATTCATACAAGTGCTTATCCACCTGGCACTGCCTCCATGAGTGATTTAAGCTTCAAAAGGGCTTTTACTTATGAACTTATGGGTTACTAGTGTCATTTGACTTGGTTTCACACTAGATGGAATGAGGATATTGTTTTTTTTAAGTAGTAACAGCTATGGGCATTGAGTTATTATTCAGTCAGGCACCATTTTGGAAAAAGGTCTCTAGGACTGAGCCGTCTGTTGATTATTATCTATTGGCTTGCATAATATCAAATACACATATATGTATACATTTTTTTGTCCAGCCACTTCATGAATTTCACTTTATACAGTTACAGAGGTTAGTTGTTCATTTGGACAAATCTTTACAGGCATGTATTAAGAACACTCTTCCAATTTTGATACCATCCCATTCCTAGATGGTTTTCAGAGCTGCTCCCCCACTCATCTATGCATAAGCAAATCATAAACTTTATCTTTAAGATGAATTTGGGACAAGGGCCTCTGATAGAAAAAGGGTGTAAGAGGTTAACCCGCCGGGATACTGAATAGGTCCGCCGACAGCGGGTACCGACCTGTGGTATAAACAGGCAAACCCATCAGGGTACTGAACAGTCCTGTTGGCAATGGGGCA
This sequence comes from Pseudotsuga menziesii, assembly GCA_001517045.1. Lineage (NCBI taxonomy): Eukaryota > Viridiplantae > Streptophyta > Pinopsida > Pinales > Pinaceae > Pseudotsuga > Pseudotsuga menziesii. The sequence goes on along the minus strand of LPNX010350434.1, from coordinate 132,506 downwards.
TCTGCCTAGGGAAGAAGCTTCTTAGATGTTACAGTTACCCCATCAGAGTACTGAACGGGCTCATTGGCAGTGGGTTCTGACTCTGATATCTCTTTTAAAAGCCTCATCCATACTTGTCTGTATGAACAATGTACCTATGTAAATGTTAAAGAGAAGTCATATGTGTCGGTGAAATAAAATTTAAAGAGATTGTTTGTAATATCCAGTTAATAATCATCTTCAGATGCTCTAAATTTTGGTCACCTGATCCTTGCTAGAAAAGGGTTTATTCCTGGAATTTACTGAGTCCATGAACATAGCTGTGAACATCAGTACTGGTTTTTCTTTTCACTGCTCAGACTATCTTGTGTGAAGCTGAGTCAAAGTTGGCCAGTACACCATTGGCTTCTTTTTGTAGTCCTCTTGTCTTGTGTTTTAAGGAACATGTCCCGGTGGAAAAAGTTGTATATGAATGATGAGAACAAAGTCTGTGCTCATGATTGAAGTTTGGAATATAGGAGTGAGATTGATTGTTTATGAATTGTAGTTAATTTTGTTTTTGTACTGTTAATAAATATTGGTTTCATGACTCAGCTCTGTTTCTATGTGGCTAGGTGAAGAAGCACCCCTGAAATGAGGTAATTGTGCCATGATATTGTTGGGGTAAAACCAATTTTCAATCCATATTACTTGCCTTTTCAACTCATACAAGTGGTGTCTTTTGGAGAAAGGCATTTACTTTAACATTACTGCTTTGAGTACATCTGCTTTGATATCATTGCTATGCTGGTAATTATTTTTCACCCTTGTTAGTTTGAAAATACCTTTGTATCTTACACTAGCTGAGGTGCCAGATCGGGTGCCGGATGAGGTACCGGAATGAAAACTGGAAATTGATATGTTACATGGTAAAGGTAATGAATGCTGAGATAAGCCTTAATTGTTATAAATTAAGTGTCATTCTTATAAACCAAGTGCTTTTGCCTTTAATATAAATTTCGATGAACTGTGGATTTACCATATAACCTTGGCATTTATTTAGTTGATACACCACCGTTTATTTATAAATCATTTTATGGCATTAACCTTTGGCAATATTTCATTTCTTTGCTATTAATGTGCCATCGTTAATATAATTTATGTCATTGATATATTTCAATTGGAATTCTTAAACGCCATGGTAAAGATGTCTTAAGGTTACGGGTTGGTCAAAACGTGTTCATATGGTCATAATCCGATGCAACGTGGACAGTATGTGCCTCGGCTTGCAATGACTTTCTCTACCATGTCTGTTGATTATTATTACCATCCCTTGCCATTATTTTTCGGGTTGTTTCCAGTTTTTATCTCTACCACGGGAGAACGTTGATGAAGTATTTTAATTGTCTTTGAATTAACTGCATGCTCTCTGTTAATTCACTGTCTCATCTTTTTCTGTTCTCCATGATGCTTAACCAGCATGAACCCTCAGAGTATGGGAAGTTATTAGCTATGCCTGAGTTTTTAGCTTGCAAAGAGATGTTTATTCGAGCAGGGTGGCACTCTTTCTTAACTAATTTACAAGGCCACAATGATGTTGTCTCTTTGCAGTTTGCCTTAGGTTTTGACGAGCACATAGCCAAGGTTGGGTCCTTGGAGTTTCCAGTTACAGAGGAGTCAATTGCATTAGATACAGGACTACCACGCATAGGAGATCGTTGGTTTAAGAATTTTCGGTTGCCCCGTAAAGATTATGACTGTGTCTTCAAACCTGAATTTTTGGCCGTAAAAGGTGAAAAGGGCTTCTCAAAGCTCTGGGTCAGAGATGAATTTCACAAATCCTTAATGGTCATCACCAAGCTCATTACCTGCGAAGGATGATTCTCTACCTACAAATCCTGTCATTTTCGCCTGCTTGCTCACTTTGAGTTCGGTAAGCTTCTTAACTTTCCATTTTATTTTTGGAAGAGCCTGGGAAAGATGGCCTCACAAGTTAGGAAGAACCTAGAGAATCCGACTCACAGTATATACCATCATGGGCTTATCAAAATGCTCGTTTTAGTTTAATTAAAAAAGAAGGATCAGGTATGGGAACAATTCCTATATGAATTGTCCAATTCTCATCTTAGATCATCCCTGGGGAATGAACCATGTGAGCCTTGTATCCCTGACCTTGTTGATAAAGCCTCCTCTGTAAATATTTATGAACATCAAATCAGTCATACTCAGGAACCAACTGTCAAGAGTTGTAAGAAGGCTGGACCATCCCATACTAAGAAGTCTCCAGGACCTAAGGGGCAGCGTGTAAACTCTCAGTATGGGGGAGGAAAGGGTCAGTTTGGTAATAAAAAATTGCTTGCTTCATCAAATCGAATATTTACTCATAGCATGGCTATTCAAGAGAGGAAGAGGGAATCCAAAGGTAAGGCACCTGTACCTATTGAGTTGTCCTCATCCACTGATAATTCTGCCCATGATAATTTTTCCCATGATAATTTTGATTCCCATGGTTCCCATCATCATTCCTCCATGCCTTCATCGCCAATATCACTTTCAAACTCTAGTCTAAAGACTGCTAAAGCATCACCTTCCAAATCAGGCCCGAAGTCTGTTAAATATCACCGGTCAGATGCTTCAACTCAGGGACTTGACTACTTCCAGCAGCAAAATTTTAAGTTGACAAAGAAATTACAAGAGTATGTTAGGCTGGATCGGTTTATCAAGCAGGAAAATGTAATTTTGAAGGCCAAGGTAGCCTCTTTACAAACATTGGTTGATGATATTACAAGGTCGATCTAATCGTAGTCTTAGGAAACAGTTAAAGAACAAGGACAAACAGTTTGAAAAATTGCTTAGTGCACAACAACAAACAGCTCCATCTCCTCCTCAAGTACAAGTCCTGTTTAATACTTCAGCCTCAGTTTCTGGAGTTTGATCCAAAGATTGATTATCTACTTTGAGTTTCCAATTTTGTCTGTCTGAAACTTTCTTGCATAGGGACATGCAAGGTCTTCAGTCTGGGGGAGATGTTGGCCTCCTATTTTGACTTGTTCAGCACTATATTTTCTAGTTCCAAGTTCCATGCAACCAAGTAATAATCAGTTCTATTTAGTGATGTTTTGTGCTTGGTTATGCCTTTTAAAGAGCAACGTTGCAAGGTGCTTTGGTAAGTGAATTTTTAATTGTTATTTATTATTTTGCTTTGTTTTTATGTATATAATGGAACCTTTAGTTTTCATTTAATAATGGGTCAATTAATGAGTCTTTATTTCTTTCATGCAGTGGTCTTTTGGTTATTAGATCCAACGCTTGTTTTAGCGCTCAAAGGATATACATGTTGACTAAACCAGCTATTTGGGGGATTTTGTCCACAGCGGAGATGTCTCTCTTGAGTTCAGATTGCTTTCCAAATGCATGTGAAGATTATTCAGGTGTTGTTTCATGGTTGTCCTTTGTTCAAGGAATTGTTTCCCCCATCTTTAGCAGTGTATGGATTTCAGGGATTTGAATTACATCTTTTGGTTCATGTATGCTGAGATAAGTGTACAGTTGTTAGGATAGGGTCGATCCTTGCTCCAAGGCCGATGTTATTTTGTATTTCAAGTATAAAATGTAACCTTGAAACCCAGTGTGGATACACACGGAGAATACTGTAAACTCCATTCTTATTATTTGAGCAAACATTTATCTTCTTAAGGTTTTAGATTCAGACTTGGAGGTGTTGAAGGAAGGGCCCACCTTCAACCCTGATCACTTGTGTATAAGTGTTGCTTGTACTACTGTAAGTAGAATGATGTTGCATATTTTGACATTGTTTTTATGATGGAATGTTAATGGTTTTATTTACTTGTGATTTGGAATGAGATTTATTCTTGCAGAAGACTAGTCGACATCATATGTGTGATGAGTCTGATGGTATTCAGTTCAGCTTGTAGAATCGATTGAGCAAAGTAGTAAGAGTGGATTTGAGACCTCTTTGACTCCCAGCGTGATACTGCTTGCTGATGGTTACAACCCTTGTTTAAAGAATCCGTTCAGAGTTATAGAATTTACAAAACTGTATAATGAATTTGATTGTATTCAGTTTGTTGTAGGATTAATTTAACAGAGGATTGAAAATAGACTTGGATTTCATACTTCTTTTACTGCCAGCGTGATATTGATTAGTGGATGCCTCCAATACTTGTTTAGAATCCTTTTGGCTATAGAATTTACAATACTGTGGAGTATTCTAGGATTGTATTGTGTTGATCTTAAAGAATTAGAAAGAATTTGCAGTATTTATTGAATCAGCAGAGGATTTAAAGATCCTAGTTTACAGAGTATTTAGGGTTTGCCAGAAAGCATTTCGAATTGACCACATAAGGATTGGAATCATGCTTTTGTTTACTTCATGGTGTTGAATGAAATCATAGCTCAATAAAAGATGACAGCATTGCTTCTTAGGGTTTGAATATCAGTCTCATAGTACATGCAAATGAGAGTGAGTGTGTTCTCTGAATAGTTCCAATATTCTTTTGTGTGCATAGAATGCAGGTAGAGTATATTTGATATTAGCAGCAAGTTAAATTTCATTTTGTTAACTGTTTGTGAACGATTTAGGGTTAAGAAGAGACAGATTCCACTTCAGTAGTTGTTTGAGAGTGATAAGTGTTTGTATAAATTTTGGCATCGGATTCTTTAGGGTTGATGGGTGCAGTCTTAGATATGATATAAGACCATTAGGATTGTCCCAGCATCTTCATTTTGTAGGTAAGCTTGGAACTAGGATTTTCCTTTAATAAATTACTTACTTGCTTGGTTATTTGCCTTGAAGAATAGATCGATAGTTAGTATACCTTAAGGTTGCTGAAGATTACATTAGATCTGACAGTATTGAGGACTGTAAGATAAGGATTAGCAAGTTGTTTTCCTTTCTTTAGGACAGACTTAATAACTCTTTGCATTGATTATTTAATAAAGTTGTAGTTCCATCAATTCCATTTTGTTTCTTGTCTGCGAGTAAATCAAAATTACCTTAGACATGAGCTTGAAACCATTTTGCCCTACACATATAGTGTAGCAGCTCGAAGTATACGTATCCCAGTCGATAATTAAATTGAAGGTAAATTAATTAGCAATAATTTTACCCAACAAAATGTGTTTTTTGTTTTTCTTGGGGACATCGAGCACAAAGTTCCAAGGAATATGGGTTCCTTGGCGCTAGGGAGCCAATGAGGTTGTTCCTAGCTAGCTGGGTGGTAAATCTATTTGTTTGTTGAGTTTCCTGTTGCAGGGGAAAACTAGTTATCTACATGGAGCTAGCATAGATAAACTACTGATTTACATGTATTTTGCTTCTATTTCAGTTTGATAGTCCTTAAGGCAATTCAATCTTAAATGGTTGAATATGTTGTAAGTTGTTTTATACCTGCACTATTGGTGTACAAATTGTTAGAATTGAAATTTGTACTACTACTTGGATTGAAGTATACATGAAATTTTAAATTGGTTAGTACCTATATTTGAACAGAAACCAAACATAAATATGATATAACAAAAATTTTATTCTAGAAAAGAAAGTAAAATAATGTTTAGATGTATTAAATAGAGCTGTATTAAAAGAATTTACTAAGTACTCGGACAGACTCCATTGCACAGATATCCAAAGATGTGGGATGAGGACCAATGAAACACTACCACTTGATAAATTAATCACTCCCAATTTTGAAAGAAGTCACAAGAACATCATGAGAACACTAGCAGTAGATCCAATGCTACTCACAAATCCATTATTTGGAGGCCTAGTCCTCGAATATACAGAGCACGTGGCAGCTACTAAATAGACCCAAAGTGTCATCATATCACTCATTTTGATCTCAAGTGATCTTACCTTCCTACAGTTAACACACTCAGTGCAGTTTGCATGAAGATGTTCCAGTTAGACTAGATGCTAGCAAATTAGGTAAACGATATCGTTTTTAAGTTAGAAGGAAGCAACTAGCAAAGCTAGTATTGATGTTATGAAACTCATTTTTATTATTACAGTATAAAGAGACCAAGTATTGAATATTAAACAAGTTTTTCCAATCTTAGTGAAGACAACCATTTCCACATCTTATTTATTAATATTTTTGTTCCTATGTCACCATGGATCAGTCCCATCCATATGTGACTATAGGGACTTGTGTGTTAAAGTAGATTTATTATTTCATTTATTCTTTCATTGAACAGATCATGCAGAATTCCTACAAGTTGTAGCAATTTCCAGTATTCAGTAGAATAGAGTTAATGCGTTATTTCCAGTATTTGAATTCGAATGTTTATTTTGTTTTGCATGAGATGATGTTATATGGACTAGATAGAATGCCAGATTCTATGTATGTTTTTATTACTTACTCGGAATTTCTTGTCACTAAATATCTATAACCTTCATGTCGATGGTAGGGTAAATTAGGGAGACCTTCAAAAGGTTTGTTTAAAGCTAGGCGAAGAGCTTTTGAAAACTTCTCTCTAAGACTTATGATAGAGGATAGGTTCCTAGTTGAATAATTAAAATCCATGTTTCTTACAACTCTTAGATTTTAGATTGAAATTCTCTTTTCTTTTTACCGATATTTCTTGGGATCAATTGAATCAAATTTTAATACTATTAGGCATTGCTAGTTTCTCTTTGTAGTTGCATATATTGTGCAAAACCCTCATAGTTTGTATGAATCTATGGGTTTTATAATTAAAGTAAAAGTTTTATAAACAACACTTTAGATGATATCTTGTCTTGATGAGATATAGTATTAATGATGATTGATTAAGCCTATCATAGGATATAACCAGATCCAAATTAATCCTAAAGATCAGCATAAGAGTGTGTTCATTTATCATTGGGGTACCTTCACTTATAGGAATATGTCGTTCAATTTGAAAATTATGGATCCACGTTCCAGCACACGATGAGATTTGCTTTTCACGATATCAAACACATTCAGTAGATCTGTATCTAAATGATATATCTACTCGATTAGAAATGTGAAGATTTATTCAACACATATATTATCTCTATAATATTGTTTGTATATTTCACTATGTTATCCCATTGTTAGTCCATTATTTTTTTTAAGAATAGATTACCAAATGGTTTAAAATTTGAATTTATATATAGTTTCCAAGTAGCACCCTTTTTTAGGAAAAAAATATAACTTGTTGGAAACCATGATCGATGTCAATGTCGATCTAATCAAAACCCAAAATCAACCCCTGAATAAAAAAGTGGTTCTACTAGCAGCACATTTTTCCCTGGGTAAAATTATGACTTTTTGAAAACCATGGTTAGTGTCGGTGTAATCAAAATCCTAAATCAACCGCCAATGGTGCTACTTGTGGAACCCCTTTCTTCTGTCGAGTTACCATTGCATTCATTGAATCAAAACCATGCATAGCATAAGAAAAATATTAATTTTTTTTCTTCTTTTAAATCACTTAAAAAAAATACAAATTTAATTAAAAAATCCTCCAAAAAATCAATGAATTTGAGAAAAAAATACTAAAAATAATGAAATAACCAAATTTTTAAAATAAAAAATGTAAATAAATAAAAATACAAAATTTTAATTAACAAAAAATAAATAACAAAACAAAACAAATAAAATCAAAAATCAAAAATAAAAATTATATTAAAAGAAAAACTAAAAAATTCACAAATTAAAAAAAAACAATTATAAAAATTTCAAAATAAATAAATAAATCAAATTTAATAATATAAAATAATAATATCAAAATTTAACAAGTAAAACTAAAAAAATAATAATAATAAACCATAAATTTAAAAAAGAAAAAAAATGAAATTTGGTTAAGGGAGGGCCGCCTAGATTCCACAATCGAGTCGCTAACCCCCCACCCCCACCCCTCTCCACCTTCCCTCTCCTCCATACGAACCCCCTTCGCTCTCCACCTCTCACTTCATTCCCCTTCTCATTGGGAGGGGATGGAAGGGAAGGGTGGCTACTTGATTTTAAAATCGAGCTTACCCTAGATCTCATATATTTTTTAATTAATTTATTTATTTTTTCTAATTTTTTAATTTATGTATTTCTTTTAATTTTTTTATTTATGTATTTTTTAATTCATTTTCTTTACGTTCGATAGACCAAAGTTTGGTCTTAGTGGACGTTAACCACCACCACCATCATTATCATCATATTTTTATAACATTTATATTTTTTTAAATTTATAAAGTGTATTTAAATTGTTTTTTAAGAATTTATTAATTTTAATTTTTTAAATGTTTTTTAATTTTTTTTTAATATTTAATTTTTAATTATATTTTTTATTATATAATTTTGTTTATTTTAATTTTAAGTTTATTTTAAAAAATTGGTCTTTTATGATGTCTTTTATTTTTTATTTTTTCAAATTTACTTTATTTTTTTTTTAGAAAATTATATTTTTCTAATTAATTTTAGTGTCTCTCATCTTTTTCAAATTGATTTTAAAAAAAAAAAAAGAGAGAGAAAACTTAAGTTATGCATGGTATCGAAATGCATGCGATAGTAACCTAACATAAGAAAGGGGTGCCATTGATAGCACCACGTTTTAATTCAGGAGTTGATATTAAGCTCTAATTGCACTGACACGAGCCAAGGTTTCGAAAAAGTCATAATTTAAGCCCCAAAAAAACAAAAAAGGGTGCTACTAGTGGCACCACTTGTCAATTCATGGGTTGAATTAAGGTTTTGATTGCTCGACACCAGTCAAGGTTCCAAAGAGTTATAATTTTATCCCCCCCAAAAAAGAGTTATACTGATAACACCACTTCTTTATTTGAGGTTTGTTTTTTATTTTTTGACAGAAAAATATGAGTTTTTATGGAAAAAGTTATTGTTTTGAGCATGAAGATGCAAGTTCTATAATTTGTTCATTGTTTTATGTCCTCTTACTTCTAAAATAAATCTAAATGTACAACCATTTTCAAATAACACAGATCAATTTCATCCACCACAAATCCATGTTGTAAGTCTAGTCAACTCAGTTTCATAGATAGGTGATACTTTCCTAGGGTAACATACTAGGATCTCCAACCTCACCAAACAAGGTTTCCCTCCCTTCACCTAATGGTTGGCTCGATGGCTTAAAGCGGCATGGGAAGGTGCATCATGCACAGTGTTCCCTAGCCTTGAGATCCTTACCATCCTCTTTCACACTAAGAGTGATACCTAACAACAAGAGAGGATCTATGTGAAGGGGTGTGACTATGATCCAGATGGATATTGGTGGCCACCCACCTATTCCACTAGCTCAAAACAATTGTCCATTGTGGCAGTTTATTAATTTTTCTACGGTTTTTCAGGTCCCAAAATTCCAAGGTCGTTTCGAGGCCCTAAACGATGTTTTTTGGCAATTCAAGGGGCTCAATTCTAGCTAATGGCATGCATTCATCCCCACTCAAAAGATTTAAATCTCAAATAGACCTTTCCAACGGGCAATTGAGCACCCAAATCAGAGATCGTATATTGCAAAAATTATGACCCTGGGAAGTTGACTTTCCAGCTAACCACCTTGGGGCCGCAAACTTTATGATGGTTCATCTTCTAGGGTTATGTTTTGTACGTTTAGGGTTCTCTCTCTCATACTTATTATAAATATGTCCTTTTGGCATAGATGAGCGTAGAAGCCACATCTCTTCTCAAAGATAGTTGCCACCATTCTGGTTGTTGTATTTACAATCTATTATATTTCTGCCATTTAATAGAATATGTGTTTACTGTCTCTTTGTTGTTATTGCAATATTTCTGTGTTTATGATTCTATTTATGTTCTTTCATTTCGTTCTCACATAAATCGGGATCAGACTAAGAGGACAACATAGATCAATCGAAATTATCATACCTAGGTTTTTCGTCAATTTTAAGGAATGCATAGCCTCATGAGCCATGATAATACCATCTAGGATCTTCATGTGCTCTATGTATCCTCCTTACAAGATTGAAGTGATAACTTTCATGATCCAAAGGATCCTAAAAAGGAAAATATCATTAAATTTCAAAAGGTAGATTCTTTGTTTCCCTAACTAATAGATGAGAAATAGTCAAGGACTTAGAGGATGAAATATCCAAAGAAGAACTAAAATCAATCTCTTACTCTTTCAAAAAAGTCAAAAGTGCTAGTTCATATGGCTAGACAACCTAATTTTATTTGGATTTCTATGACACTATTGGAGGATTATTTGTTGAGAGTTATAGAGGACCTCGAGAAATATTTTGGGATCCTGAATGCAACAATTATAGAAATAACTTTGAAGAAAAATGGTCTTGAATCCTTTAAGGACTATATACCAATTTACTTATGTAACTTAATCTATAATAACATCACAAAGATCGTAGCAAACATATTGAAGAATGTATTATCAAAGTTCATCTCATAGGAACAATTTGGGTTTCTCTTCAACAAACAAATTCATGATGTTGTAGGATCCTCTTAGGAAGGTATGCATTCCATAAAGGCTACAAGGTTAATGAATGGAATAGCTCAGTAATGGATCAATTCATTCAAAGTTTAAAACATTGTGCTCTAATGCTAAAGGAGGATGAATATGAATTGAAATGGTCCAAGAATAAAAGCTTAAGGGCTTATATAAAAAAGTTAGGATATGAAACAAATATGGAAGAAGTTAGAAAGAGTTAGAGAAAAGAAATGGTGGTGGAAAAAAAATTGGAAGCTAAATTGTGATCTCAAAACAAGGAATTTTGTATGGTTAGGAATACTATATAAAATACTTACGTGTGACAATGGTTAGAAAAGAAATTGGCATGGACGGGCTTAGTGTATTATGTGTAAAAAATGTGAAGAAACACAAACCATCTATTCGATAGTGCCTTTATGTGAAAGATGTTTAGAATGAAGCAGTATAGATGAGAGGAGTTCACGTAGAGTGGAGAGAGGATTCTATTTATTCTTGCTTACAAAAGTGGTATAGAGACGAGACAATGACAGAATATAAGGCATTATCATGATGTGTGGTGTGGGGATTGTGGTTGGAAATAAATCCTATGACCTTTTAAGGAAACGATATATTATGAAGATTCTTCAAAACTTGTGAAAGTCAAACCAAAAAGAATCTCTAAGGCTTCATAATATTCCTTGGACAGTTCCAAAAACAATGTGGGAGGATAGGATTCGCCATCTTTGCAAGACCAAGAGAGTTGAGGATGAAAGTCACTTTCTCTTAAAGTTCCCTGTGTACAACCACATTATTATAATAATAACCTCTCTAATATTCTAAGTTTCCAGAACTATGTTGACCTCGATACTATTCTTTCTAATCTTTTTTAGCATAGGAATAATGTGTTACAAGAAACAAAGTAATTTCTTAAGGTCCAACAAACCAAATTTGGTCTCAATAGACATTAACTATCATCATCATCATCATTAATAAAAATCCTCAAGTATTTGAATTATTTTGTATAATAAATTCTTTCTTAAAATGACTTCACGATCCAAAGTTATTATGTTAAATGTGTCATTAACAACTTTGACTATGGCTTCCATGTTACCGAGGAGTTACTTACTCTTATCCTTACATTTTGAAGATATAACTACCCCTCTATAGCTATCTAATATACTCTAAGAAATAATATATGAGGAAAGCATGCTTTATAGTCATATTTTGACTTTGTGTGTAATGTGTGTTACACCATATCCGAGTGTAATGAGCTAGCCCATATCGAGTTAAGGAGGGAGATGTTCCTGTTATATTTTTATCATTTAAGCAATATGATCTTAGGATATTATCTAAGAGAATAACATGCACAACAATAATCACGATTAGAGACAATAGACACAAAAGATTTTCCTCGGGGAAACTATAAATTGAGAAAACCCCGCAACTTCCTCAGAGATAGAATGAGCACCAATAGCAGCAGTAAAACCCAAAGACAGAAAAGATGATTTCCCACAACTGTTCTCTCTCTCTCTCACTTGAGAGAGCTTCTCCTCTCTCACTCATGCGCCCCATTGAGTGAGTGTGTGTGTGTATAAACGATAATATCCTCACTTCTATTTATATTTTTTCGTTCACTTTATTTCCACTCCATCAAGTCGGCCTCACTTAACAATTACTTACCAGGGCCGTTCTCTAGGAGAGTCTAATAACCCTAGTGCCCCACAACTATGGGGACTTTACCCTCCGATCAACAAGGAGGGTTAACCTTAACTTAATTGTGGGGACTATTGCCCCGACTTACAATGGAGGGTTAATCTCAATGACTTTACATGAATTGTTTACATTATTGATTCTCCCGATAGGAACATCGAGGTATGATATGACTCAATTACATTACAGATACTTCCCGATAGGAACATCGGGGTACAATACATAAGATATACAAGTGAATACATTCTAAAGTTACAAATACATTAACAGTTCCGTCTTCAAAATATGAGTGAATACCTTATTAATATATGAATGGATCATATTGATTACAATGGATATGGCTGCCTTAAATATGGCTTGACCATCAAGTATTGAAGAGACACTTATCTTCATAAACTTTGTTTAATATTATTAATTACTATTACTAATGGTTATCTATTTATTTACTATTTTATAATTGTAACATTGCCTTCCCCTTGGGAAAGGTTTGTCCTCAAAGCTTAGATTATTGTTGTTGTCTTTTCATTCTCGTTTTGTGTTGAAACAACGTCATTACGCCATTTATGTCTTTTGTTTTAGAACTTGTGTTATGTATGCGTTTGGTCTTTGCACGATAGTTTGTCAATTTCCCTTCACTTGTAACTCGAATTTGTATTACATTTCGTTTATTATTGTTGTCCCATTTTCCATGTACATGAATACGAGGAATATTTTTGTGACTAACCATATAAAGCCTACAAAATGAAGAATATTTATGGTCCTTCATTACTGAAAAGTGGTCTATTGGATGTTTGAATATTCATCATTGACCATTTTAATGTCATCTTTGTTCTTGGTTTTTTTTTATGATTGTGTTATGTTCATACTTTGTTTTAGAAATTGCTAGTCCCATGATATTTAGGATGTCATGATGTAATGTTTCCCTTTTATTATCCTTGCGAGTTATCTCGAGAAGTGATGTATCCTGAGTCTTGTCACACTCGAAGTCGTCAGATAGTGTTACATTTAGGTTTCTCCAAGGTTGTAGAACAATTAAGGTAGAAGATGAATATAAAATATATGTTTTCTTTGACTTGAATTCCTTTCAATACCGTAGGATCGATATTTTGTCATTGTATTGGTTGTTATTATTATCAACAACACTGACTTGACTCTTATTACAATCTTAGTTGAGCTCATTTTTATTTTTATCAAACATATTTTGCTATTTTGGTCATCCCTAAGATATTTTGTCTCCTTGTCTTGTTTATTGTCTTGATAACCTTTATTACTCTCATTTTTGTTGACATACTGGTCCAACATATCTAAGTTGTTGACATGGTTTGTACTAGACCTTAGTTTTTGTAACATTTCCATTAATGTATTATGGTTTTTTGTTCTCGTGTTTATGTCTTGCGTCATGGCGTTAATTTTGTAATCCAAGTCCTTTTTTTCTCGTTCATGATGTCTAGTTTTTCATCAAGTATTCTTTCTAATACTAGAACAAGTTCGTCTTTGATTTCTTTCTTAAGTGTTGCATTGTTATTTTCCATTTCTTCCTTCCAACTTTTTTGGTTGACGACGAGGGCCTTGATGTCATTCTCCAATTTCTCGATTTGGTCTTTTAAGTCCGTCATGGCCTTGGTCTTGGTATGCAGAGGTGTGTATTTGGACGCTATTTTGTCTTAGGGAGTGAGGGAAAAAAATAAACTATATAATTAAATGTTATAAAGGTTATTATACTATATATTTTGATTGGACAGTGCCTTTTTTAATTAAAAATATTATTATAATAATATCTATTTTTCAGTTATTAAATTTTAGGTTTTTTTTTTAATGTAGGGTGTGGAGCGTCGATGGAGGTGGTGATGGCAGATCGCAGGCTGAGGTGCAAGATGCGAGGAGGCAGTAGGAGTTAACGTGGAGGGTAGGCGAAGGAGCTGCTATAAGGTGAGGTATGGGTGTGGAAGGATGTGAATGCATAGGGAATTGGAAGGAGAGGGTGTGTGCAGGAGTGACGCACCATGAGGGAGAAGGGGGAATGAGGTGGAGGGTCGATGGAGTGGAAATGACGTGTGGGGAGTGGCGTGCAATGGTGGTGGATGGATTGAGATTAGGGGGTGGCGATGGAGCAATAAAACAATATAGAGGGAGGTCGCAATCGGGAGGAGAATTGACACACTGAGTGGAGAAATGAAGAGGATGGCCTCTGCATGACTATGGGAGCGTAGCTGGGTGAAGGAGTGAACCCCAAAATGAGAGTGTGGTGTGTGGTGGATGGAGCAGAGGCGCAATCATTGTAGGGTTGATAGGTGGGCATGAGCTGTAAGTGAATGGAACAGTGAGGGAGTCGAGCAGGGGCATAAGGCTGGAAAGCACAGGGGTTTGAGTGAGAAGATGGTGTAGGTAGAAGAAGGGATGAGATGGAGGTGTACGCAGGCAGGGAGACGAGGAGATGGTTGGTGGTAGTGGTGGAAGAGATGGAGAAGAGGAGAGGTGTGTAAAGGAAGGTGGCAAGAGAAGAGTGGATGAAAGAAGATTGTAGCTGGGGAGTGGAGGAGGCTTTGATACCAATGTTACACATTATTTGAATGTAATGAGTTAACCTCTATTAGGGTTAAGGAGGAAAATGTTCCATCTTCAAAATATGAGCGAATAACTTATTAATATATGAATAAATGATTAATTATAATGGATATGGCCTCTTTAAATATGGTTTAGCTATCAAATATTGAAGAGACACTCTTCTTCATAAACTATATTTAATATTATTAATTACTCTTACTAATGGTTATCTATCTTTTTACTATTTTATAATTGTAACATGCGTTTTCTAGCATTAACATGTTTGTGTAATTATATAATAACAATACCTTTAATTTTAATAATTTTGGATTAGTATAAGATGATGAATAAAAATGTTAGGTTTGAATATTATTTATTTTATAATTATTTTATTATTAAATTTTAAAATAATATAGTTTGATTTTATAAAAAATTATAATAATTCAATAATAAATCCATTATATCGCCCACTTGAAACGGAATATTTGAAGTGTTATAAATCCATTTTATCGCCCATTGAACTATTATAAATCCATTAGATCGCCCATTTGAAATGTTATGACTTTTTGGAAGTTAAAGTTGTTAGAAAATCTTAAAATTGAATATTTGAAGTGTTATGACTTTTTGGAAGTTAAGGTTGTTGGAAAATCTTGAAAAAATATATTTGAAGCCTTGTAACTTTCTGGAAGTTGAAGTTGCTAGAAAACCTTGAAAAGGGAAGCACTTTGTTGATTATATATACTTTGAACTTTGAAGAGTTATAACCTTTTTGGAAGTTGAAGTTGCTAGAAAAGTTTGAAAAAGAAGGCATTTTGTTGACCTATGTAATAGGGAGTGGCGAAATGTTTTCAGAATTTGAACTTTTTGGAAGTTTTGCAGTGTTTGAAAATCCCGAAAAAGGAGGAGGGGTGAAATATTTTGAAATTTTGAACTTGTTGGAAGCTATAGTTGTTTGAAAATCTCAATTAAAAAAGCATTTTGTTGACTTTATTCTTGATGAAAGATTTAAAAAATACATTACTCAACTCTTTCAAACTTTTAATCAAAAGTTTAATCAATATTTAATTGAGCATCTATACTAATCAACATGGCATATTTGGAGATGTAAGTTAAAAGTGGCTTCAAGAACCACTCTAACAAAAACTCAATAGGTATAGTTCCTTAATCATCCTCTTTCTCCTTCTCCACTCTTGGATATGATCCGAAATGTGAGTGGATTTGGAATTCCTGAAAGTAGACAACATATCTCTATTGGAATAATACCAAACCCAAAGTTGGAAGTGGTTAATACTGTCACCAAATCAATGAAATCATAGTAAGAAACTGATGACAACTCAATGTACCACTTTCTTTATACCCTTGTAAGGGTTATTTGGAAAATCCTAAGCCTAATTAAATCATCATTCAATGAAATTGTGGATCCCCATAAATGAAAATTTATGGCATGGTCCCCTGGATCTTCACCAGTTTTACCTTCAAACTTGGGAATGTCTGAAGCTAACTTAGTGGGGATAGGAGGCCAATATGGATTGTGTCACACTAGGTCATTCATCATTCTTGATAGGTTTATAAAGTATGAAGTTTCAAGAAATGGTAATCTAGGTTGTGTAGAAAAAGGTAGGGTTGGGATGGGGAGATTGATAGGGATAAAAGAATCCACCACCAAGATTCCAAATAGGATGGTTTGGGTTTTCCCTAGCCATGGTGTCTGAAGTGACAATATTCTGAAAAGGGTTCCACCCATATTGTATGTTGAAAAATGTTAACTCTGAAGGTCCTCACTCATATTTTGGTGTGGTTGTGATGAGGAGGAATTAGACTTTTTCCTTTGTATATTTATGTAAAAAGTGAATGTTATATAAGTAAAGTAATGTTTTGTACTTTATAGAATGGGTCTCACTTAAGTGATCATTTAATAATTAAAGTGAATTAATTATTAAAAGTGAGTGCATTAAATGGTGTCCCTTGATTTTGTAAATTAATCTCAACCTTATATTAGGT
Source organism: Pseudotsuga menziesii (assembly GCA_001517045.1). Classification (NCBI taxonomy): domain Eukaryota; kingdom Viridiplantae; phylum Streptophyta; class Pinopsida; order Pinales; family Pinaceae; genus Pseudotsuga; species Pseudotsuga menziesii. Next base: position 115,880 of record LPNX010350434.1, on the reverse strand, counting down.
GGTTAAGATAAGTAGCTACAAAATTTAAAGTATAAAACATAGAGAGATAGGACAAATGAGACACGCCATTATTGAAGAGAGAGGAAGAAGAGAAGTGACAAGAGAGAAGAGATACCATAGCAGCAGATGCATGATTCCCAAGAGGAGGAGAAACAACACATTTCCCAATCAAGTCTAAAATAGTCAGTACAACATCCTGTAGTAGACCGTACAGTCTCACATGTGGGTACATTTCCCAAGGAAGTTTACTATCATTAATTGTAGTTTGTATAGTCCATGCAACATGCCTTTTCAGGAAAATGTGTGCACATTTCCCAAGGAATACCATACATAAAAAAATATATAGTACGTACAACATGTGTGGGGGATGTATCACTGTTATTTGGGACAAAAATTGACGTATTTTGTTTTTTTTTCCAGTTTGGTGAATTTTTGCTAATGAGGGTTGAAGATATTATTTCTTGTGTTGATGGAAAATTTTTGAGTACTCTATTTAATAAAAAAAATTCCTTCTAGGCTTTTTCTCAGAGTTGGGGTTTTTTCTAGGTATTATGACCAAAACATCCATGTTTTAATTTATTTGATTGATACTTCGGTGTTTGAGAAGATATTAAAGTGGTGGTTTTTATTTTAAATTTATGAGTAAAATTTTAATAAAAAAACCCTAGATAGTCAAGTTTTTTACAGAACATGTGAATGGAAGTTTTCGTATTAATGTCAATTATTTACTTCCTGGTATCAAACAGGTAGTAAAGTAGGGTTCAATATTGTGATTCACACTTAAAAGAAGTTGTGTTGTATTTAAGTTAATATCTATTGTAAGTGTTTTTTAATGATGAGCATACAATATGAGGATAGACTGGGTGGAGTATCCAACTACATCCCATGGAAAGCAAGGATTACGGTCATTTTAAAAGAATGGAAAATATGGAGTTTTGCAAACTCTTAGATGACAAAACCAAATGATATGGATGAACTAGAAGAGTTTGAAGACCTTAAATACATAACCAAAAGAGTGATCCTAGATGGAGTGAAATACCATCCCACTCCACATTTAGTAGAAAAGAAAACAACTAAAGACATGTGGGATACTTTGAACCAGATGTCTGAATCCAAGAACGAGAACTGCAAGATGGTTGATCTACTCAGTAGTTGGCATGTTGTTGAACTTTTACAAAGTCTAGAACTTTGACTCCTTCGACAAGTTCAATATCGGATTCGAAAAGTCTGAACCTCGACATGACCGAATTCGACAACCTCGACATGTTTCGTGCTCAGTATACAACATTTCTACATGCATTGTCGACATCGACGGCTGTCGAACTTCAACAAAGTATCCCTCTATCTTCCAGTCATCTGCGATGGTTGAACTTCCGAACCATTATAAATTATTTTGTAACTGAATGTAATGGATAGTCACCCAAGCGTCTCAATATTCTATATAAACATGTACACTATTGTAGTATACATAAGAGATAATCATCCATCTTTCATGAAAAAGGAGTATTAACAGAAATTGGTTTGAATTCTTGCATATTGTCTATGTGTATACTTTTTGTTGATATAGTGGGATTCCTTTTTTATGCTTCCTCCATAATAGTGTTCGACTCATTCTGTCAATTGGTGTCCCCAACATGCACTTGGGAACAACCTGGATCATTGGTATCAGAGCTAGTTCATAGCTTAAGTTACATCAGCACTTCCATCGAATTTATTTAACTTATGCATGTTCAAACAGGCTCACAAACTCAGTAATACAGGAAGACACTACCTTCGAATTCAAAAAACATGGCTGAAGAAGCAGACAATAGACATGCAACTAACGAGAAAAAGAAACTAATTGAAAAAGAATCGGCTCACCAATGGACTGAAGTGCACACCCAATTCAGCGAGATTCTCATGCGATTCACTTCAAACTCTGAAGAATCCTCGACCCGAAT
>LPNX010350434.1:99880-112852 GCA_001517045.1 Pseudotsuga menziesii | reverse complement strand
AGGAAGGCGAAAAGGCTGGTAATCAACCGCCTCATGAAATGTATAAATATAGGCATTTGCATTTGAATAATCAATTAGAATCGGGAGTTATTACCAACAGGTGTGATTATCACAATTCATCATAAAAAGGCTGATAAAAAACATCATGAAGAGTATTTTCTTGACTCTCCAAATTTTCCAAAAGAGTGTGTGAAATCTCATCATTAAATATTTGACCTTCAAAACTTTCTGAAATTTGAACTTTATAAAATTTCACTTCATGAGTTTCTTGGAAGGATGATAGCGCATGAGCAACTTGATCGATTTTCAAAAGTGAATACTTCAGTTCTATAATGCCATATTCAGTTTTCATAACAAAATTTTGAAACTTTTCCTCATGTAAAACATAATTAATAGAAGAAACAACATATAACGAGTCTGCTTCCTCATTTTCTTTAGCAAATTCTTGATCCACAGCATCTTCATTATCCATTTCTAGTTCATGTTTATGGGAAGACACATCATCTTGAAGATCATTAGAGAACTATTGAATATTGCGAGGAACAATTTCTTCTTTATCTATATCTTCAGTCTCATTATGCAATTCATACTCTTCACAACAATTTTCAAATAAAAACTTAGCTGAAAAGTACCTTTTACAGTGCTTATGGAATACTGTGTGAAAGTCCTTCAAGGATGAAATACTGGAAGGAGGTAATGAGAAATACCATTCACATGCATCACCATCCAATGAATACATGAACATCTTCATACGAACATCCTCGTGCTGTAGATCTAGCAGATTCATGCATTCATGGAACTTGATGAGGTGATCAGCAAGATTATCTTCTCTCCTTTCTCTAAAGATAGGCAGAAAATCTCCCCATTCTATCATACCTGGTACTAGATGTGGAAAACCAGGAACTGTATAAAATTCAAGAGGTGCAAACCTTCAAGCCATAATGGCCTTCATTTGATCCTGTGATGGCATTCTAGATCCTCAACAAATGGAGTCACCTCTGAATTCTTTGGAGTCACCCGGTGAAGAAATTTGCAGCCACTATGTGACCAGCCTTTGTTCATAATCAAAGTCTGGATATATTCATTGTCATGTAGCCTAGGGAAGTATGTCTTCGTTCCTTCGTCCCCGGCAATGGCACCAGAAGATGTTATCCCTAAAGTTGAACCTTGACTGCTAGGGTCAAGCTTAGATAAATCTTAAATTTTGGTTTAATGGGTAACTGAGTTGATAGAGTGCTGGAGGTATAACAGTAAATATATCATGCTAGGTTTAAATATCAAACAACAGGAAATGTATCATTGTAAAATACAGTAATAGGAAAGACTACGAGCATGAATTTATAAAAAATGAATCTGGTTCTGTAACAGGACCTTTAAAGGTAATTGCACATCATTATAAGAATCTTGTAATGGATTATCAAGACCAAACACAAGATAAAATCATAACTAGATACAATTCATGTATAAAAGCAAAACAAGCTCATGATTATAATCATTTCAAAGCAGCCATCCTACATAAAGAGAAACAAAGTGCATGCATGCCCTGCCAATACCATCTCATCCCTTGGCTGGAACTCCTCTTCCTCACTCCTACCTATTTAATATTTTTACAATGAAATATATATATAAGATAGAAAATCTAACCTCTTTAGCATTTTTTGGATCTAGTCTAATGAGTTTTTTCCAAGTTTGGCTAATCAAACAAGAAAATGACCCATGTCTCTATTTAATAGGGTTATACTTCTACTATGACTAAAACACTTAAATGAAATGCCACTTGCATTCATGGATGGGTATTGATGAGCTCTTTGAGGAATGATACTAATCTTTGACCTCAAATCACTGAGACCTATATTGCAAATGCCTAGGTCATTGATCAGAATTCTTCCTCCAACTGGTTCAATGAGTCAAAATAAGGCAGAAATAAGAGTCATTTTGCCACTGCCTGTTCGTCCTACTACTCCCACTCTTTTCCCACCTTTAAACGTGCAATTAATACCTTTCAGAACTAAAGGGGCATTAGGGAGGTACCTTATCTTCAAGTTTTCTAACTGTATTATACCTTCACTTGGCCATGAGACAGGAGGTCTACTACTATCTATAATTCCTGGTGGCTCAGATGGCAACTTCATGTACTACTTTATATGCTCCACAGAAATGACAAAGTTGGCAAGATTGCATTGCCATTGCACCATAAATACTTGACAATATGTAAGTGAGAGTGCGTATGAGAGAGAAAGGCCTGCAAATCCAAGAGTTACGCTGCTCGAAGGTAATGAAATGAGTAGAAGAGCTGAAGTAAAAAGGACAATGTTTCCAAGTAATTCCAATCTTAAGATCAACCATTCCATGGCAGCATTGGAGTGAAAGATAGGACTTGCATCTTTATCGATCAGATTCAAGTTCTTTACCTTGAATCTTTCTACCATGTTAAATGCTCTGATTGTCACTACACCTAAGGCTGTTTCAGTAGCATTGTTCATGAAAGGTGCTTTAGTAGTGCCATTGATCCTTGTTAACTCTCTTGCAGAAGCTAGATACTACATCTTCAAATTCAGAATGCTCTGCCACCCAATATTCTATCACTTGTCTTTCCTTTGACAAAATATCGATCTTTATTTTCTGGAAATGCTCATCCAATACACTAAAATTTGAGATATATATTTCACATTTACTGTAAAATATGGAGATAATTTATGTTTCCACCCAGCCATATTGACATCTTAAAAACCTTTATACAAAATCCACAAGAGTAGCATAAGTTCATGTTTCTTTCAATTGACATGGTCCTTACTGCGCATCCAGCATCGACTTCAGACAAAAGAGAGGCTTTCAACCTTCTCCATAGCTCACTGAATTATCTTTTTTTTGAGCGAGGAGCCGTAATTTTCCAATCTAGACTTACACTTTGCCTTCTAAGTTTACTTCGGTTCTCAGCAGGCTCTCTCTCATAAGAATAAAGCCATTTGGCATGCAAATATCCAAGTGTTCTCCACGATGGAAGTGGTATTGAATTCTACTTCAATGAAAGCTTTGCAGCTTCTACCATCGCTTCCAATATTTGTTCAAGTTTAGCAAGGTTACCCACATAAACCACAGGAAGATATCTTAGTATTCCAACATATGATCCAATGGGTCTAGCAATTTCAGAATGACTCTGAAAGTCAATATCAATGATCAGTCGCTCAGTAACCTTATCATCACCTTCCAGTATAACATCCATGTACTCGTATTCACCCCCAGGAACTTTATCAGTTCCCTTCCACTCTAACTTGCAAACTGCAGCATTGTATCCTATAGACCTCAAATGCTTCACTAACAACTTCCTAATGCAACTAGCCTTGCAAACCCCTTCTCTTGAGCAATGAAAATCAATATTATTGGATAAAATGAAGGTGTGTATCAGAGAGAGCAAATCCTTCTCGAATGTCATCACTGAAGTCTTTAGGCCCTTGACACATTCTACAAGCTTTAAAATGTTGGTTGTTCCCGAATCGCTGTCGATGCTCTTACAACTACCATCTTTCCCAGAGCTTCCATTCTCCATGAAATCTTGCACCATAACCGCTAAATCATGCTCGCTCTCATGACTTCCCTTATCTCTGGAAGCCAAGGAATAATCTACAGCAAGACACCGAAGGGTTTGGAGGCCGCTTGGATGAATGAAAGTCTCCGTTGACCATTCCAAAGCTTCGTTAAGGCTGCTTTTTCTCTTATTGTAGGACTGCCCTTCGATTTCCAACATAATTCCATCAAACCCCAGTTTTGATAAACCAGGCATCACTCGAATGTTCAGGAAATGCACCGACTTTATATCCCAAGTGATTCTACCGTCCACAGGCTCAACCATAACAAAGAAGTTTTGTTTTAACAAACCACGGCCAGAGGCCCCAATAAATAAATTAAAATCTCAAGGTATAACCTTCAACCCCAACAATTTGTGAGATATTTTGAAGCACAGCTTGTGTTCTATAAATGGAAAACTTTCTGCTCAAACGACTTTTCTTCCACATGAGTGCCATCATGAGTGATTTTCCACCTGATCTTGGTATTCAAATTGAAACCTGAGTGGTCACTTTGACATCTGGATGTTGCCAGAAACTGAAATTTTGTTGGAGCAGATCTGATGACAACACCTTCCTTGATCCCTAAGAAGGTATTTGAAATGGTTTACTGCATTGTTTTTATATTACTCTGAGAATATCTTTAATCCCTTCACCATTATTAATATCACAAATAGTATTTTGGTTTTTCTATAATCGGCGTACCTATGATATTTTTTTGTATTGTTGTCTCCATCATCAATCCATATAGCTCTACTTTTTAGGCACGTAGTTACGTCCTCCTTTTTTCAGTTGAGAAACTACTTGTCAAATTTTCCAGCAACTCAATGATTTGAATTTCAACCATAATCTCAGTGTTTTTTGCTTCAAATTCCTTTCTTTTTACCCATCCACTCACCACCTTTTTGAGCTGCTTGAGCTTGAAAACCAGTTTATCCATTTCGTTCAAATATTATAGAGTTGAAAACAAGAGCCAAAAATCCCTAACCAACTGACAAAATATTCATCCTTTAACTAGTAGAGATTGAACTTGAAAGCATTAGAGGAAATTTCAACTCAAAATGGGCCTCCTAAGGAAAATTAATAAAATAATATGTATTCATTTTGGAGGAATAAAAGAAAAAACTACTTTTTTGTTTGTATTTTTGACATATTTCTTCGTGTTTTTACTCAAATTTCGATTAGGAGAGATCATTGGATGTAGAATTAAATTCCGCATCCAAAAAGTACCCACTCGGCATACTTTTGATAGGCCCCACTACCACAAAAACAAGAAATACTTGAAAAAACTTGATGATGATGTCATCATCACGTTTTTTCAGGTATTTCTTATTTTGGGGGTAGCGGGGCGCATCAAAAGTATACCAAGTGAGCACTCATTGGATACGGAATTTAATTACACATATAAAGAGCTCTCCCAATCGAAATTTGAGTAAAAACATAGGGATATATGTCGAAAATACGAATAAAAAAAGTAGTTTTTTTATGATACCTATCCCCAAATTTATATTAAAAATTTGTTTAAGAGGTGCTCCCTTTTTTAATTTTAAAGCATTTTGATTGGTTAATACATGATGACATGGAATTTGTATTATTTTTGGAAGGCCCATTTTAAATTGAAATTTCCTCTAATGGGGAAATTGTATCAATCAACTCCTCTTCTATTTGAAGTGCTATGGGATAATGATTAGAGATATTATTACGAATGGCCCAATATTTATATCTGGTACAACTCTCCACCAAAGACACTAACATGAAAAAACAATCTAGCTTTTTTCCAATGCCATCGCTACCTAATCTTTCATTTTTCCAAGTCAATGATAACTTGGAAGGCATAATACCAATTTCTTTCTTTCTTTTGAATAGATATTGGAAGAAACAAGCCATCGGATCTAAAGAAGAGACTTTTCTCCAATTCTCATGAGCATGAAGAGTGAAATTTAAATCACCAACAACCACTAAGTTATCCAAGCTCAAAAAAACAGTTTTTTCAAGCTTATCCTAGAAGCGGCTCCTATCTTTATAAGGAGCATAGATGTTGAAAATGTTTATGGCATGCTCAAACCTGTTGGTTATGTGGGCAGACCTGGGTTTAATGTAATGTACCAAAAACACCCCTAGCTCACTAGCCCTTTCGGTGATAGACCATGGAGCGGCCTGAAGTCTCACCTGAAGTGATTCTAATGGGTTGGCCAAAGACTCAAGTGTCTTCGACCAGGTTCTGTAGCATCCTGGGGTCTTGTAGCTCTTCTTAGCCAGCGAGATCTCTCTCCGCGACGCGCAGTCTCTCTTCCTCGCGAGTTCAGACAGGGGAAGGACTCCTATCGCATCGCAGCGACTCTGGCGATGCGCAACTCTCTCTTTCGCTTAACCCGCGATCTGCACTATCTCACACCGCAGCTCCTCTGACGGTGCGATATCGCCTACTGTCAAAGCGATATCTACTATAGTATGGCCCACTGTGACCCTCACGGTCCAATGGCTATCGCACTGGGTGGAATGACTTGGCTAACTTTCAACAAGATATTAAACACTCTGACGTGAACTTCCACAATTCAACACACTCTACCTCAACTATACTTAATGTTCGAATAAGTTTCCTGGAAACACTTTAACAGAATGACTTATTACTGTGTGAAACAAGCACTGATAAACTCATATGAAGACGCCTGATACATGTAAATCTACCTTTAACCTTCTCTAATGCTGTAACTGAATGAGGACATACAGACATTTACTAACTGATATACAACATTCATGTAACAGATAACAGATATCAACTAAGTAAAGCACAATCACATGAAATAATCACATAACACACTGGTTTTACATGGTTCACTTCCAGGGTATAACCTACGCCCACATAACTGTGTGTTTATTATATCTTTAAAGAGTACACAGTTCTGCTACAACCTGTTGTGCAGCTAGAGATCTTCTGGGTAGCTCTGCACTACTACTGGGAGCCCTTCTCTCCTAGATCTCTTCTCTTTCTCTATATTGCCTTCTTACAATATTATCTCTCTCTTTCTCTCTCTCTCTCTCTCTCTCTCTCTCTCTCTCTCTCTGTCAATCCCTGCAGATTGTTACATACATGCTTCTATGAGCCAGTTGCTGGTTACAGTAAGATACTACAGACTGAATACAGAACCAGATCTCGACTCTATTACAATACAAAATACTATGAGCTAACAGACTAACTAGCTATCTGAATAGCTACAGGTTATCCGACTAGCTAACCTTTTACAATACAAAATACATCCCTTTATAGGAGGCCCGAAGGTCTCGCCATTACAACACTGTGGGCCTGTCCCAATAGTAACCCAAAACCCTAACTAGTAACAGTCAGTCTATCTGTATTCGAACTGCCCCTTTCCGTCACACCACAGCTCTCTGCAGTCTTCCTTGCTTCCTGGTGCTGACCATGGGTATTAGGCGCCGCTTCCCTTTCTGTCCTTCGTCTTCAATACCTTGGCCTCGTTTCCCTTTTTCCTTTATGAGGGTAGTTGAGCCCTCCTGTCTTCCGTCGCTGCCTTCAATGCAATGGGTGAGCTCTCTCTTCTCGGCCGCTCAGGTACTGTCATCTTCTTTGACTTCTCTGTCCCGATAGTCACAGTTTTCGGCTCTGATATGCAGCTAGAAACATGCTACGGTGTCGTAGCTTTACCTTATCTCTTATATCTTCGCCAAAACTGTCTATCCACTAAAATGGCAGCTTCTCCTGTAGCTGCGGGACCCTACTCCAACAAAACCCCTGAATTTTTGCTTGAAGCAAGATTTTCACACAGGTTTTGTAGGGTTTTAGCATACAAAATCTTGGATTCTAGATAGCCACAAGTCCTCCTAACATTCCTCCAGCATCAACCGCACAAATTTCACAGTCTTTCAAAATCCTTAGAAAATATTCACAATCTTATAACCTGTGTTCATTGTTTCCTGGAACAAGTAAATATCTTAATTGTTTTTATTGACAAAACATTTGAGGGAACGAAACTTAGTACCTCCCTTTAGTGGTCTTATATTAAAGGAGATGCATAACATTAGAAACCATTCACTAAGGGCACCTTTGCTCTAAGTGCCCCTTCATTATCACTTGCAATTTATAACTCCTCCTCTGCATTATGAATTGTAAATAACAAATGAATATAACTCGTCTCTAGTAATATAACATTTTCCTCTTCATCCAAAATTTTATCCTTACCATCTCTTTTCTTGTTCTTCCTTATTATTGTCAAATTTTGACATCTAATTAAATTAATAGGAAAATTGTCAAAGTTTTCTCTTGGTTTATTCGCATATAATGTCAGAGGGGATTTTACATTCTCACCAGTAAAAACCTGATTTAAACCCATACCCTTTATCAAAGCCGACTCCCCCTGATCCTTTGTAGATAATTCAGAGAGAAAAGTTTCAGAATGAGAAATATCCGACTCTCACTAGTGCAAAATGAGAGATTAGTGACCAAGAGACCAAAAATTTTGGTCACCACAATTTTTTTCAAGGGATAAATGACCAAATTGATAAATTTAAGCAGGCTAACTAAAAAAGACCAAGATAAATGACCAATTTTGGTCACATGATAAAACTAAACTAAAAAAGACCAAGATAAATGACCAAATTTGGTCACGGGGTATCTAGAAAAAAATGACCACATAACAATTGGTCATTTATTTGGTCATTTTTAGTTGTGGATCAGTTCGGCAATGAAAAATTACAATTTTGACAATGTTGTATATTTTTCTAAATTCTAAGACTACAAATGGATTCATAGACCCCATAGAACTTAGTAAATTGCAAAGCCTCACGTGTTACAACTCCACTGTTAACACCAAATTAATTATGACAATGTCTTAATGGTAAATTAACTATGACAATGTCCTAGCTGTAAGCTCTTACTTATATATTTGAAAATAACTATACAGATATACCTATATACATTTGTTTTTAAATATTTTATTTATAAATAATATTAATTATTAAACTATTTACATTATAAATAGAATTCAAGTTAAACAAATACAAATTTCATTCTGTCATGTTAGTGTAGTTTCACAATTTGGGTTTTGGCGCCAACTTGAAGTGGTGGGTGCCAATGTAGAAAAATCTTACATTTCACTCAAGCTCAAACCCAAGGTGACCCTGTTCAAGGCTTTTCAATCTATGGCCATTTTTCCCTATGTTCTTCCCTCAGCACGGCATTTTGGTGATTACCAGGATGCCACTGCAATGCAATGAAATATTCATTTCATCTCAAATCTTCAGGAAGCAGCCCAATTCAAGGGTTTCTGCAATGGAAATCATGGTATGTTTGATGGGTTCTTTCCCTTTTGTTCAGCTGAAAGCCGACATTCAGATATTTGGAGCAGTCCGCCATAGATTTGGGTATTTGTTAGTCCTATATCTCTCTGGTATATATATGCAAACAACACATAATAATTGCTAGATGGGAACACAAGCCACGAAGATCCATTGTTAGATCGGAACCCAAGTGATTTCAAGGGCGAAGATCGGCCATGGCAGGAGCCAACGATGCCAATGGGCAGCTCTTTCAATTTCTCAATCAGCTCCTCAACCAGGTAATATACACAATGTTTATGTTCATGTTCATGGCTGTGAGATTGTTAATTTGACAAATTCATTTCATCTCAAATCTTCAGGAAGGAGTCCAATTTAATGGTTTCTGCAATGGAAATCATGGTATGTTTGATGGGTTCTTTCCCTTTTGTTCAGCTGAAAGCTGGCATTCAGATATTTGGAGCAGTCCGTCGTAGATTTGGGTATTTGTTAGTCCTATATCTCTCTCATATATATATATATATGCAAACAACAGATAATAATTTCCAGATAGGAACACAAGCCACGAAGATCCATTGTTAGATCGGAACCCAAGTGATTTTAGGGGCAAAGATCGGCCATGGCAGGAGCCAACGATGCCAATGGGCAGCTCTTTCAATTTCTCAATCACCTCCTCAACCAGGTAATATACGCAATGTTTATGTTCATGTTCATGTCTATGAGATTGTTAATTTGACAAATTCAAGGGTTTCTGCAATGGAAATCATGGTATGTTTGATGGGGTTCTTTCCCTTTTGTTCAACTGAAAGCCGGCATTCAGAGATTTGGAGCAGTCCACCGTAGATTTGGGTATTTGTTAGTCCTATATCTCTCTCTCGTATATATATGCAAACAACACATAATAATTGCCAGATGGGAACACAAGCCATGAAGATCCATTGTTATATCGGAACCCAAGTGATTTCAGGGGCGAAGATCGGCCATGGCAGGAGCCAACGATGCCAATGGGCAGCTCTTTCAATTTCTCAATCAGCTCCTCAATCAGCTCCTCAACCAGGTAATATACGCAATGTTTATGTTCATGTTCATGGCTATGAGATTGTTAATTTGACAAATTTATGCTTCTTTCTGCGCTAGTTTACTATACAATATAGGAAGGTAGATGCCACAGGGTTTTGGAAGGATAAGATGATACCAACTAACTGTGTCTGCAGATAAAAGCACACGGTTTTTTATCCAAGATCTGTTACAGGTTTAGAAATAAGTGAATTCATGGGCTTTGTATTTCTTAGGGTTGTTTTGTGTGACCTCATTCTCATATTAACCTCATTCTCAAGCGCAAGTTCAACTTATATATCCTTGTGAAGTTGATGTCAAAGCTTATTAATTTATTATTAATCAATTTTTATCTAAAATGGAGGGATAAGAGTATAATTCTAAAAAAAAATTGAACATAAAAATATAATATTATAATGCTTTTTAATTATTATAAATACTATATAGATAATAATTATGAATAAGAGGAAATGAGACGGGCTATGGAGCAAAGTCTTTAGGGGTTAAACAACCAGGTGGACAATTTTGCTTGAGTTCAAAGCCTGGTTCGATAGACATTTCAAAGTGGTTAGAGCCAAGAGGTCTAGTCCTATGTGAAAAATTTAATGGAGGGCATCTGGCTCAGTGTCTCAATGGAAAATAATGAGCACATTGGTCAATGTAACAAACCTCCGTGCTTAGTTGAGAAAGGATGTGTGGAGGCTTCTCTACCTGTCGAACCTGCTAAAGGACAAGTGACTGTGTTGACTCCAACCGACCCTACGGTTTATGCTAGGAAGAAAGAGCCGCTATTGGTGAAGGTCCTAGTAGTTGAAATCCTGAGCTCTAAATACAATGCATGTTCGATCATTGAAGAGCACGTGGACTCCTCCCATGGTGCACACTCTAGTTAGAAGAGGTCCCTCTTCTTCAGATAATTACCGTGTTCTCAAGTTTTTTTGGTTCTCAGTGCTAGATATGTTGTTAATTTATAGTTCTTATGGTGTCTGTACATTATATCACTTCTCTATGTTATTCAATTGTTTTTGGGTATGTTTTCTCTCTATTGGGAGGGTCTTTTTTTGCTTTGAAGTGGACAAAACAATTAAGGTTAACTTGTACAAACTTTAAGGTTAGGAAATCTGAAAAGCTTACCATTTAAACATATTTTGGCTTTTTTACTTTTTACAGACTTGCTTTATACAATGCAACGTGAGGTTGAAAATTAACCTCACAAAAATTCTTAGTTTTTATAGTCCAGTACTCAATAACAGAGTTTTGAATTAATGACCTTACACAATTAGTGTCTTAACAGTACACCCAATCACCTTCTATTCCATACCCCATGGGATAATCTCACAAAGATTCTTTAATATGTCCCTCATATATTACCTTAGCCTATGTAGATACACATCAATTCTATATTTACCCTATGGCTTCAACTTTACAGAGCTGATTTTCTTTGGAAGAACAGAGGAAGTCCACATATATAAACGATATCATTCAGCTCAAATTTATTATTGAGACGCAACATCTCATAAAACCATCTCATTTTCTCTCCATGGAAAGGCAAATATATAAAAATTTGGCTACATCCTAGCTGCACACAGTATAATGTTTAGCTGTAGTGTTGTTTTTCAGTAAGTCTTTGATGTCCAAGTGTCCACGGTCCAAGGAGTTATCTGTCCATGCATACTACTTTTGGTTCGTTACTGTCTTTGGCAGGATTTAAACGACAACATTATTTCTCAAATTTGAAAGGTCTTTTCACTCTTGGTAATTGACAAGAAAAACTTGCACATAATGATATGTCAATTGTAAATTCCACTACGAAATTTGGTCTCTTCTACTTGTTAAGTTTTGGCAGGATTTGGACCACCTTATCTGTAAATTTATATACATATAAGAATTTTAGATAATTCTTGTGAAAATATGGGAACCAAAAGTGTTGATCATTGATCCTTAGAATTTTAATGATCTAAGTTTTAGAACCATGGAGACCCTCGCAATTAACAAATTCGAAGGTGAGTGCTATATAAGAATGCAATAGTGCTAGTTCCTCGAAATCCTGGAAAGTTCTGCAATTTTGCCAAGCTTGGCTAGTTCTTTGTGAATGCAATGTTGTGATCTATAATATTGGCAGTGGTGTATATCGTCAATGCTGAAAGAAATCCTCCAGCATGATGACTTTTTTAATTTTAAATTACTCATTTGATATCTTGTCCACAGGTGGAAGCTGAAACCAATCAATCAGAGACTGAATTGAGATCGAAAATCAAGGCTCTTGAATTAGAGACTACTAAAGTACCTTCAATATCATCGAAGCAGCCAGATGAGGTAGGGCGTGACTTTCCTATTTTGAATTAGCTTCAATCAATGACTCAGCCTTTATAAGGGTTTCAGTTCATCCAGTTTTGACTTTTTATTCCTCTAGTGCATTTTACGATCTAATATTAAACTTATTCTCTATTCTTGTAGCTTGAAATAGCCAAGGAATTGGATAGGATGTCAGCCAAGTTAGAATCTATTGATGAACTATTGTCCTCATCATCTGCAGCAAATCTACAAGTACAGGGCCTTTTAAGTGGAACTGTGGATTTATGGATGCCTGTCATCACTGCTACCACAGAGGAGCGTCAGGCATTTGTAGCAGCTGCAGAGGAGCAAGACACTTCAAGAAACAAAAATTAACATTGTGTTAAATATTTTGGATTTACACCGTGTAGAAGTTTAAAGATGATCTACACATGTTTTGAATGGACTCTCCATCTATCTTCAAGATTGCTAAGGCATCTCAGTAGTATTAATCAAAAGGTATTATTACATCTGTTCAATCTATAAGATGCTAAGCCATCTCAATAGTATTAATCTAAAGGTGTTATTATATCTGTTCATGGGCTTTACATACTTAAGTATAAGTTACTTCATGGGATTTACATGCGTTATTATAAGTATTCTTTCATAGTATGATATTTATGATTTGGAAATTGTGCATTTTTTGGTCAAACTAGATCAAAATGTTTAATTGAAGATGTATTGATGCTTCCGGTTCACCACAAGGAAATTGATTGCACTGTGATTC
>LPNX010350434.1:83977-96566 GCA_001517045.1 Pseudotsuga menziesii | reverse complement strand
TGAGCATGTGGGCACCAGTTTGTGAATGCCTTCTGCCAACCATTGGAATATGCCTACTTCATATTCAATGCAAAATACTCAAAACACGTCATAATATGACGAGGATAGTTTGTTTAACTGACCTTTTGGAAAGGTTGTATATATGCTTTAACTGTCCTACTTTTGCAGCTTGATTGTTTTCAATATGTTTGTGACAAAACATGCTTCCAAATAGTGGTGGATATAAGACAGTGCAATATTATTTTCTGGAATTTCTGAAAAGCTGTGATGAAAGATTTTTGCACAGGATTGAAGCAGGGTAACTGCAGTGAACAGGGATAGGATCAGACAAATCTTAGACATGATACGATAGGGCGCCAAGCATCGTTTTTAAAGTGTCACATATTAAGAGACTATTTGTGGACTACATTTTTAAGTTGTTTTGATACTCTATGACGGAGTTAGCTTTTCATCACTATTCATGAAATTTGTGAAATTATTCTTATTTTCTTTTCCAGTCAAGTTTATGATATATGGACATTCAATGTCTATTGCAATGCTAACCAGATTGAACTTGTATCCATATATAACAGACATCATTTATTTATTTCCTGTCAAATATCTGAGAATTTATCTTGTGATTTGTCCCAGATCTATGGCCGAATTCTCAAGGATACCTGTTGTTGTGACTAATCAAGTAAGACTGCAAAGCATGCAAGATGACAAGCAACTAATTTATCCATTTGAAGGTATTAATATCCACCACTTTGTTATTGCAGTTTACATTAAGTTTGAGGATTCTAGAGTCTACACTTTTGCTTTCTTTGTTGCAAGGTCTTTTAAGGGGTAGTTTTAATTGAAACTTTTATATTTGTGATACATTTCTATGACTTGGTCCTGAAAATAGTTTGTGTATTCAAAAGCCTGATACTTATATTATAAAAGGGGAGGAGTTGTTATCCTTCTACATGCTATAAGCTATCATTACATCAATGAGAAAATAAACTTCTTGTGTCATTGTTAGTCTAAAGATCCATTTGGTCAGTAATTAGAATCTCATATTCCCCTTCACGTAGAAAAGTCATCTCGATTTGGTTTCTTCTCCCTGTGTGAAATTTTAAAAACAAGACAGATGGGTGCAGTGTAACATCTATGAAATGAGTTATAAGAAATATATTTTAAGTCCCAGCACCCTGATATACACAGTTTGGATTGCCTCGTTGATTTTGTTTTCGCATAGTCTTTTCATTGAACTTCGTTATACCTATTTTAATAGCCACAACTGTGATGATTGAAGGTTTTTGTAAGCCAGCTGGTGCAGACCTCTGAAAACTTATGTTAAATCGACATTTTTTCTGGATTTCCAAAATATATCGTGGTATAGTCACAGAAACATCTCTGAAAACGACAAAAAGAGGAAGTAGTTAGATTACATTTCAACCGAGACAGAATCCATATTTCTTAGTAGAGCAGAAAAGGCCACGGCCTAGATGAGACTGGTGGTAGGCTGAGACCAGATGCTAATCAGTGTTGTCATCTATGTTGGTTTCATCTCTATCCTTTTTGGCGGCAGTGTCCCCAATTTCTGAACCATGCTGTTTTGGGTGTATCCTGCAGGAGGTTGGACTCCCTTTCGAGTCCTTAACATATGTGATCTTTCTCCACACCTTGTCCATATATTTTTCTAGATAGATCGTGGTGCTTTTCAGCATGGCTTCCATATCTTTGCCTAGTTGAAGTTCCTCATGGATTAGTCAAACGTCTGTTTTCATCGCTTCAGGCCTTTCATTATTCGTGAGCATGGTTAAGAAGGCCAATTGGATTCTTTAGTTCCCACCACTTCTTTACAATGATCCTTGGGAAACGTTGCTCTTGCTCCGTCATTGATGCTATCTATCTTTGGAAACTAACATCTTGATCCTTATGATTCAGGTATGAACAGGAAGATATGAAGAAATATGTCCTCCATCTATTAGTACTTTCACATGTGTTTTCAGTACCATCCTTAAAACTGGTGTGCACACAAAATTTGGAGCATGGATTGCTCACAACAGATAATGTTATTGATGTATTACAACTGGCAAGATTATGTGATGCACCGCGCTTGAATCTGTTATGCAAGCGCCTTATTGTGAAGAGCTTCAAAACTATTTCCAAGTCAGAGGGATGGAAAGTGATGAGACAGTCCAATCCTAAGCTGGAGCAAGAGCTTCTGGAATCTGTCGTTGAGGATGATTCTGTGAGTAGCTAAACCCAAAATTTATTACATAAAGCATAGAGGTCTTGCATCGTGCTCAATATCTACGAAGATGTCTATAAATTGGTGCCATACATAGAGAGTCCTTAAAGGATTTTGCTATACCTCTTTAATCTTTTGTTCCATAGAGTATGTATGCCTTTTGGAACTTCCATGAATCTTTGCTATTAGGTTGAATGAATTGTGGAAAGCTACATATCTTACTAATGTTGTTTTGGATGAATGTAGGTTTTTGCAATTGTACTACTAAACCTTCCTGGAATACTATTCTTTTCGACATATACATTACTTGTCTTATTTTGGGCAAAAATATACCATCAGGCAAGTTAGCCTTTGTTTTAACTGCCATCATCTCGTTTCGTGTATAAATTTCATCCTTGCATGATTGGCTAAAGCCTAAAAGTGATGACTTTTTTGGCTGATTGTGATGTTTATTCACAGGCACGAAACATACCCACTGAAAAGCTTCGGCCAGCCTATTTTATTATAAATGGTGTAGTTTATTTTATTCAGGTAACTTCTACGCTGTTCTTTTTCATAGTAGAAGACTAGTAAGCTAGCATTGAATTTGAATTTATCAGAAATCATTTGCTTTACATCTTATGGGTTTTCTGTTTAAATAATTCTAGTTGAACAAATCAATGCCTTATCTTTTCAGATTTGCATTTGGATATACCTGTGGATTGATGACAGCAATGTTGCGGAGGAAATTTCAAAACTGTTTGTTGCAGGTTTTGCTTTCTATCCAGTATCTGAGTAATTTTTTAATATGCATCGGGTGTTTTATGGAAGACTTTTTTAGTTCCTCTTTAGGGGGGGATTTTATATCAGTTTTCAATCAATTGTAATGCTTTTGATATTGATAAGAGATTCAGGTTGTAGCTTTCTTGTTAAAAATGCTGCAGCGAGGAATTTTGTATTGTGTTTTGATTTCAGAGGGAGTACTTTCACTAAGCATATTCACTGTATGTAATCCATGATTTTGCAGTTATATCATTTTTTGCAGCATTGGGTTTCCTGCTATATGGAGGAAGGTAATTTAATTTGTATTTACAATTGTAGGGAATGTCTGGATGCATTATTTCGTATTGAAATAGCACAATATTGGTTATTCTGTTCCATTTAATAGCCTTTTTTGTACAGGCTATTTTTAATGCTGAGGCGGTTTCCAATTGAGTCTAAAGGGTGCAGAAAGAAGCTACATGAGGTTTGTTTTTCATGTTTGATGACATGGTCTGATATCTTGGAAGGAATTTATTTGCTGCACGAAGTTGGCTTTTTCACTTTTTAAATCCTGTATTTCAATTTCTTAGTTGGGAAGGGGTTAAGATACAGTAAAGTATTTGCCAGCCTAAACAATTGAACAGGACATGTCTTCCACAATGTCTTGTCCACTGCTCAGAATAATATGCTATTACAAACGCAGGCAAACATTCTTTCGTATGGATTGAGAAATTTCCTATTAACATGTTGAAAACATGTTGTTGAATGAAAAATGTATGACTTACTGATCTTGACATTATTCACAACTTGAAAATCTGTTTGTACACTATACATAGTATTCTTCTTAAATGGAATGGTACCAGTTTCAATCTAATATTTATTATTAATCTTTTGCAGGTTGGCTGTGTAATAACTATATGCTTCACGTGATTTTTGATAAGGTGCTTTGTGGTAAGGACACTGTATACTATCTAAATTCCAATATTCTGGTGGTTTGAATTTAATTTTCCAATCAATCACCTGTTAAGCACACTTTGTTTACTTAGATTTTATTTCTAACTCCTGTCAATCTATTTTTAGGTTGCACTTTATGCTTTTGATACAGATGCCAATCTTGATGTGATGTACCATCCAATTCTAAATCTCATTTACTATATGGTAATAGATTATGTTTCATGCTCTGGGAAATTCGACTAATAACGTTTATTTAGTATTATGGACAACTGTGAGTCCATAATTTCAATTACTTTTTATTGTGTTAAACTAAGTAATCCGTGCCTACAATTATTATTTAACTCAATGTACTGTATCTGGCCTTTTTCAGCTGGTCAAGATTCTTCCCTCAGCACTGGTCCTTTTCATCCTCCATAAGTTTCCCCTGAAAAGGATGTCAGGTCAGTATCATCCAATTCGATGAGCATTGTCAACTATTGAAGTAGTACAAACTCACCGGAGAGAATGGTTTGGGATCAAAGTATCTACCATCTTTATTGTATTTTTTTATATGCCCATTATCGGGAATGAATGAGATGCTTCTGAATCACAATGAGATATGAGATTGGTGGTGCAGGATCTGGACTGTATGTCTGAGATCTGTGTGGCTATCTACCTATTTTATGGTAGTTCATTTCTTGCAACTTTTGTAATAATTTTAGGCATTTTTTGGGGGGGAGTGTATAAACTGAAAGTTATCCTCTTGAAATCTCGTATAGTGTATTATACACTGCTGTCTTCAGGTCGACGTAGCAGCTCTTTAACATTTTTTTGACAAACTGTTCAAATATTGACAAAGATTTCTAGCATAGACATCGTTAGCTCAAAGAACAGGAAGAGAGATTAAAGTATTCAAGGAAGAGAAGCTAGTGAAATGTTGGTAGTCAAAGATGAAAGCAAAAGAACATAGTTTCTTTGACTTGAGCAACTGACCTTTTTGTTCTGAATCTGTGCAGTATGTATCCCTCTGACAAACGAGTTGCTGGAAGATTTACTGGTTGGATTTCTTGTATTTTGATGCTATTTCACTGTATTTTATCCATTGTTTAGTTTTTTTTGGTAGATCAAGTTCTGTAAATGCATAAGTAACACATGGATAAGGTTTGCAGGCTAGCTATTTTTCCATGTATCCTTGGAATGGTTTTTAGCAGCCTGAGATCAGGTTTATGGTACCAGAAACTTCCCTGGACCTAATTGTTTTTGGGAGGACAAG
Source organism: Pseudotsuga menziesii (assembly GCA_001517045.1). NCBI lineage: Eukaryota > Viridiplantae > Streptophyta > Pinopsida > Pinales > Pinaceae > Pseudotsuga > Pseudotsuga menziesii. Next base: position 91,401 of record LPNX010350434.1, on the reverse strand, counting down.
GGAACTAATGATCAGATTCTAGCTGTCCTTTGGAAACTGCAAAGAAACTTGGTAGAAGTTTCCGCAGTTTTGGCTTGTTTCCACCCCTTTCTGATCAATTTTTGTGTTCAGCCTTATTAAAGCTAACGAAACTTCACCTAGATTAACTGACCACTCGAATAAAAATACCCCAATCCGCAATCAATATAAAAAACCAAAATTCTGTATGACGAAAAGTATATGGGCCAAAAATAAAAGTGGATTGAAATAGATAATTAGAAAGACTTAAACTTATAGCTCTGATTAATAATTTGGGTTTCCATTTTTACATTAACAAAGAAAGCAAGAGACGCTTCGGAAGATAGAGGAGAAGAAGATATACCTATAACTATACGATGCCATGGAAGCACTTGTTCACATATGCAGAGATGGTTGTCGAACAATAGGGCCTCATGACAAGGATTTAGATGAAAACCAAGGGCCTTGCAATTTCCCATCTTGCAAAGGGCTCGAATCCTTAGTCCGACATTTTGCTGCCTGTAAAACTAGAGTCCCTGGTGGATGTGTACACTGCAAAAGAATGTGGTAACTGCTTGAACTACATTCAAGAATGTGTTCTGAACCAGACATCTGCAAGGTTCCTCTTTGCAGGTATAATCAAACATACAATCCATGCAATCCAGTATTAACCTTTATTGTTTAGATAGTCAATCCATGCTCTTTCAATATAAAACAGTTTTGTTATCTTCCAAAAATTGTAGCCTATTTCGGAATGGAATGGGAGGAGTCCCTTTTTAGTTGCCTCATATATTGTATATGACGTTTGCAGATTATGAATACTATATAATTTTGGTGCAATTAATTCAACTTGCCGTGTTTATATAATTATGGTGCAATTAATTTAAATAAGCCAAACAACTGAATAATTTCCTCTACTGTTAAGGGTGGTGAAACAGGTATGGTTTTCAATTCTCCATCTCCTTTAACTACAGTGTCGTGTGATGATTGAGATTCTGAAGCTTACCATCTACATTCCCCCTTCTAAATACACATGGATATCGAAGCCACAGGAAGGGTGGCCATTATGACTGTCTATTACAAAAGGATCTGCTGCCTATTTGATATCCGATAAAATTCGACCTCTTGTCAAATTGTCAAGGGCTCTATCTTCATTGCTTGGACATGAAATGCGGGACACAACAAGGATGCAGTATTGCATCATATTCTCTGGACGCAATAGAAATAAGCAGAATGAGAATAAACAGGAAATAATCCATGCAATGCTTATGAATGTTCAAGGATTAAGAAAATGTTGCAAGCCATCTGCAGGTATAGTTGAGTTTCTACCATATTTTTACATACCTAAAACTGAATCACCTTTCGTGCTTAGATTTTGGATGCTAATTTCTAGATATGTTGTATTATTTTTCTTTTTATGATTCTATTATTTCTGCAGGTCTAATTGATTTGTAATCTAAATATGTGTATAGCTTTGATTAAACAGAGCAGTCATACTTTTTGACTTACATATTTGTCTGAATTGATTAAAATTAAAGCCTTTTTTGATGGTGTGCTTTTTCTTTTTTGAATAATCTGTAGAAGTATAGACTGTACTTGAAAAGGCTCAGTGGTGTGGCGAGTCAACAGGGTAGCATGGGCAATGCATTTGGAGGAGGCAGGGAATCTTCGTTTGGTTCTCTTTGCCAAGTAGATGGAATTGGTGATTTGCAAGTTCTTGCTCAATCTGGTCACCTGTCTGCTCGTGCTCTTGAATCATTGCAAGCAGGAGTTCTGGGTAGATTAAATGGTTCAGTAGGCTTGGGTTTATCAGGTCTGAATTCCTCTGGAATGCTCCAATTTGACTCTCTTCCAGGCCTAGGCTGTAATAACAGCATTGGAAGAGCACAAGGAATTGCACCTGTTAACAATACAATGAATGCATTTCCTTGTTTATCAACTGGACTTGAACTAGATCAGTTATAGCAAAAACAACAAATTGCTAGACTTGGAGATATAGGTGCTCCTGTGGATGATCCTGCAGGATTTCGCACGATGCAGCGGCAGTTGACAGCTACAAATAGTTCCCCTGTTGGCCTGGGTTGAGGTAGCAGTGGCAACATCTTAGTGCATTTAACAAATAATGCTTTGGTGTTGCAATTGATGCAACAACAGCAGCAGAAGCATGGAAGGGGTTTGACCACCTTAACCACTGAAAGAACTATTAGTCAAAGATCGGGGGCAAGTGATATTAACATGGTAATGTCTTCTCAACTACCTAATATGAATGGAAATAGTGGAAACTGGGGTAATGGTGCCACAGTGTCAGTTTTACCAACAAATGCACGTTCAGTGGGTGGCCCTCTAAGTAGTACAGGTTCTGGTGTGCAAAATGTAAGGGAAAGTCTTTTAAGTGCCTCAAATGTTGATTGTATGTCAATGGACATTTATGTTCCTCCAATTAATTCTCTTGTAGGGTCTAGCTCTCATAATCTTATCCCAAGAAATGATCTCTCTCTGCCCTCTATTAGTGCAATGAACAATAACACTGGGAAAATAAGCGAAGTTGTGCCATTTGACAATTGAAGACCTAATCTTCCAATTCTTGGTAATATGAATACTGGTCTTAGACAGGGTATGAATCAGATTATAAAGAAAGACTGGCAAAATCATAATCAAGATTTTGGAACCATTTCAAATCCTCTATTAAATACTCAGTTGAGCTGGGCATCTCTTCTTAATCAGAAAATGGTGGGAACATATACTGCTCAATCTCAGGGGCAGAACACTGGATTTTGTGATCAAAAGATGAATTTGGATTTCAAACCACCAATGAACTCAGTTGTTCCAGGGTTTGGTGGATGGTGTGAAAGTGAGCAATCCACTGTAGACAGTCAAATGAAGTTGAGGGAAGATTATCCAATAGATCATGTAAAGATGGAGAATGGCTTTCTCTCTGAAAATTGCAATTCTGGAGATGAACTTATGAACATTATCTTTAGACAAGTAAGTGTGTTTTTACGAATCCCTCCTGAGATACAATATAACATTCTAAGCTAGGTCTCTTAATTGTGCTTTTTCTTTATGGTTATTGATGAGCATATACTAATACATTTTGAAAAAATAGGTTTCAACTTACATGGCTTGCAGTCATAGTAGTCTGTTATGCTTTTTTTGGGCACTGATTGAGCCTGTGTTTGTTCTCTTTGGTAAATTTGACTTGTATTTTTTTCCTTAATCTAGTTTGCTTATGTGGATTATTTCCTAGATCTCTGTTTCTGTGAAGCGGCTTGTATTGATACAATCTATGTTTGTTATATATGTTTAACATGCCAGTCTTTTATTGTGTATTAAGAAAGTCACTTCAGTCAATTACTGTGAAGCACAGACAACTGTCCTTATTTGTTCTTTGCCTTCCATTCCCCGTTGCATGCTTTCTCTCTTTCCTTTCTCATGTCATAATGTTGCATGTGGTAAGGTGGGTTTGGACTAGTGGTTAGGGGGTTGGTACTCACAAATTTAATATGTTGGACTTCAATATTATACATCTCAATGTCCCTGTAACTACAGCTGACTATATACTGTAACATAAACAATTTCATTTGCACTACTAACAAAACCCCAGATTTTGATTGAAGGCAAAATTTAATCTAATTTACTTTGTATGAAACTACCCATTTTCTACCTAAGAAAATTCTATACACAGAATATAAGTTAGAAATATAATTATTAATGTCGGTGTTGATGCTGAACACAGTGGCAGCAAAGGGATTATTTTGTTAAGTTGTTAAATCACCCTAAATATTAATTATTGATGCTTCTTCTTGCTAAAATTCCAGCTATATCTTCCCTTTCCATGCACAAAAGCTTTGCATCTTTGAGGTATGAAATTCTATAGAATGTCTTGTTTTATTGCCAATGTTTTGGGTGAAACCATCTAGAATCATCGAACCCTCAACCCCGTGACATCATTGCAGTTTTATGATTATTGAGGCTGCTGCCATGAAAGATGGCAGTCGTGTCCAATTTTCTTTTCTAGGGTGGAAATTTCTTGAATAGGCAGGTCCTGTTACATTCAATTTATTTTCATCCATGCAGTTTCATGGTTATTGAGGCTGCTGTTCATCTTTAATGGCAAGCGTGCCCAGTTTTCCTTTTTGGGTGAAAATGTCCAGAATTGTCAACTCCTATGAAATTTGATTTATTTATCTATCTGTGGAATGTTATGGTTATTGAGGTTGTTATTCAATGATGTATGATTTTCATTTTTGGGCAAAAATGTCTAGAATGTCAATTCTTGTGACATTTGACTTTTTTCCATCCATGCAATTTTATGTTTATGGAGACTCATTAAAAAAAGAACCATTAAGTTTATTTATAAAAAAACCAAATGAACCATTAAGTTGATTTATTTAAACAACATAAATGTAACTAAAAAAGAAGCAAAGTTTTATTATAGCTAAAAATAGAAATGCAGAAAGTAAATGCTCTCTTTGAAGGAGCTTATTTTCCTACTCTAAGCATGATATAAAAAGGGTTAGGTGTAATCAGAAATCCAATGTAACCACCTAAGCATTTTATTGACATAAAAAAAAATTTCCTTGTCTTTGGTTACCAGCCAAAGTAAGGATACCTTATTCAGAAAATGCAAACCTACGTGATGATTCAGGATGGCGGGATAGATGGGAGATCATAGGCATGAATAATGTTATAAAAAAAATTCCCCAACTTGTATGTGCTCATGTAGGCTGATTTTATCCATGACTAGATAGGACTGATATACCAATCAGAATGATGAGGCAGATTGACTACATCATCATATTGATCATCGAGGCTTATCAAATGATAACTTGTTGCACAAGCCCCAAATAGCTCCAAATCATAAGGAACCTCTATATGTGAAAAAGATGGCTGAGACTGATATTCCACTGACTGCATTACATCTGACTTTTCACAATATTGTTTCTCAATGTCTTCATTTCTGATACCCTTGTGCAGCTCTACATGGTATGATTTTGAATGATCACATGAAAAATATGAATGCTCCTCTTCCATACTAAGGTTTTCCCAGGAATCCAGATCTGTGCTTCCCTCTATGGATGTATCGTAGATTGGACTTCCACAAATTTTTGAATAAACACTCCCATTGTTGGACATATCATGGATGGGATTCTCCATAAAATTTTCACAAGTTGGATTACCTATGAAATTCCAATAGTCATCTCTCCCATCCATGTCATATGTGGGGGGCTCTTCATCCATGGAATCATGCTCCTTCCTATCCATGTCTTCCTTGTATTCATAACAATCTTCTTTAGATAAAATGTTACAAGGAAATAAACTTTCCAAACCTTCATCAACATGAGGAGAACAAGGTCTAGTGTCACCACATACTGTAGTGATCTTATCATAGGTTTCTTTATAAGCTCTTGTTATGATGTCATGAAGAGGATATTCAATATTATCTTCAATCAAGGAGATTTTTTGGACATATTCAATGGGATCACTTGGTATGTGTTGCTCAGTGGATTTCTCTAGAGGGATTTCTGGAAAGGTATCAGCATTGCAACACACTTGAGAATACACCAAATCTTCAATGTCTTTAGCTATGGTGACATGAGGAGAGTCTTCAACAATGTGTTCCATCATGGGCTCCTCCTGGAACTCTTCAATATGATCATCTTGGATTTTCCCTTCCTCAAAATCTTGCTGTGTATTGGGAGATACTTCATTTTCTTTAAGAAGAAGCTTGATTGCTTCATTTCTTAAATAATTTCTAGGATGCTTTTTTATGGGGGTATCATGGACTTCCTCTTTACTCAAATGTTCAAGAAGTGATTCCAAGTCTTCAATACTTTGTATCATGGAAAAAGGTCCATCATATGTTTCCATGTGATACTCTGTCCCAGATAGGTAGAAGGTACAGATCTTTTCAAGGAACCTTTTTAAACCATTCCTACTACCCCTACCATCATGCCACTGCTCTAAAAACATCCAAAGGAAGCTTGGAAAAGAAGTTATACATTTATCAGGAAGGCTTTGATAGAACCAATAACTAGCCTCACCCCGAAAAGTACTAGCAAACATTTCCATCATATGGTCTTTATAGAGAATATTGAAGTCAACAATCAACTGAAGGAAAGACTTGACATGCCATATGGCCGAGTCACCATCATCTCCATGAAATGGTGGAAGCCAGTTATTTGCATCCCCCAAACTATCACAATAGTTAGGAAAACTAGGGATGTTTGAGAAATCGATAGGTTGAAATGCTAAGGCTAACTAGGCACCATATTTCTCCCTTAATTTATCCAAAATGGTATCCATTTGAAAACCTTGTACTGACAAGGTGGAGCTGTCAAGTGATGAACTTTAAAGGTTTTAACATGTTGCATTGGCTCATCTACACACAACAAAACTTCACAAGTTTATGAGAAAACAGGGTTTTATCCCTTCAATGGAGTCGCCATGTGAAACAGAAAAATAAGCATTTATGAATCTTTTCACAATTTTTTTTTTTTGCTTTTCTTTGTAAAAATAAAAACTGGAAAAAGGTCAGTGGATTCGCCAGATGAAAATTAAATATCTACTCTAAGCATTCATCAAACAAAGCAAAAACAAAAAGGAAGAAAACAAAAGTCGTACTCGGGAATAAAAAGATTTATCCCCGGCAACGGCGCCAAAAAGTGTTGTCGCCTTTTCACATACCTGGATCATGTGGCAGAAATATGCAAGCCACTCGGTGTGTCCTTGGGGGCAAGTCTCGAGTCAAGGCTGTCACCTTATTCTTGAATCCTCCGTTTAGGCTCAACTCCTAACGAAGCCAAGGGGGGTAGACCCTATTAAGTTACTAAGGATGATTACTTAGTGTGGTGATGTTAAACTGAATCAGTTACTTAGAAGTTCAAATATTTTAACTATAAACAATTGAAGATGACAAGATACGAAAATAACACACGAAAGCACAAAGCTGATAAATAATATATATATGAAGCAAAAATGACCAGTGCCTTAATAATGGAGTCAAAAGAGATCAATGTGCTTGCATGTGTTTGGAATAAATGTTTTGCGATTGCATCTTGGTATGTTTTAAGTTAAAAATGAAGTATGAATTGATTAAATTAGGCTAAACGGGGACTCCATATATACCCGAGAGTACTTGGAGTATGTCCAAAACAAAGCCTATACGGCTACCCGCAAGGAATATGTGGGCTGAAATGGAGTCTCTGGGGCTGTTTTCATAACGCACCAGTTAGGGTGTGACAGAGATCGGCGCCCCGAGGTCACTTTTCAGTAGGTTCCCGCTTCCTTTGTGTATTTTGCCACCGTAAATGTTTGATCGAGGTGTTGGATTTTCACCTGATGGTTTGTTAATTGGGGAGGGTGAGTCCTAATTATGCTAGTCACCCAAGTGCTTTTGATATAGCTTGACTGATCGGACAAACCGC
>LPNX010350434.1:38679-82940 GCA_001517045.1 Pseudotsuga menziesii | reverse complement strand
TGACCACAGATACAGGTTACCTCAGTAAAACAATGGCAATAATCATCCACACATGTAATGGCACCACACCATATTTCCTCCAAAGCTTTTCTTTATTTCAAATGAGAATTACAACAATACAATAGCAACAGCACCTCAATCCCAGTTCTAACTATCTTGGAAGAGGAGGTTGTGCCTTGATTTATACAATCTGTAGGCCATCTAGCCTAGGGGGGCGCAATTACTCATGGAATCAAGTGAAATCAACTGATGGAGAGTCCATCAATGCCTGATCTGTGTCTAGCTTAGCCAGATCTGAGTCTCACTGAGTGCAACTGTCAATCGGGGGGCTGATCTGACTGACACCTCAACCTGTTGACTAAAGAATCCACCAAAAATCATCGATTTGAGCCAAAAACATGTTGAGGAGAGAGAGAGGGTGAAATTCCCCATAAAGGATGCTCAAGATCAACTCTAGATCTGATTTGATCACCTCCTTCAATCAAGGATTTGTCAGATCCAGTCAATCTGCTTCAGATCTGACTGATTTCAATCAAATCGGCTAAGAATCCATTGATTTATTGATTTTGGATTTGCTCCATTATTCATCAATTTATTAATTAAAATAATCAATAATTGATTTTTGGGGCTTTCTGACCTGAGTAATTGAAAATCACTCAAAACTAGGAAATAGTGGGTCCATGGATTTACATGGTGCTTTTAGCTTTAAAATGAGCACCTACATGACTGAAACTGACTATTTGGCCCACTTTTATTACAGACTCAATTTTTCCAATTAAACTATTAAAAAATAGCCTAAGTTTTGGAAAAATTAAAATTTAATAAAAAACACTGAAAAACTGAAAAATTGAAAAATTGAAAAACACCTAGGGGGACTTAGACATGTTCATATGACTAAAAAATGATGTCTAGCATGCTTACACATTGACACATAGAATCTAATAACCTCAATAGGCACAAATACCAAGCCGACCACCCCAACTTTGGAGGTATGGAGTGAAAAACTCAGAAATTATCAGTCGTTTATTCAACAACCAATAATAACCAAGGGAAAAAACACCCTAGGCTGATCGGATTGACAAATGAAGTCTAAGAGACCGAGTCTTTTACAGACACTATCATGCTAGAACATTTATTACAATTCCCCCATGGGGTATGAACATGTGATATGATACAACAAAGCTTCCCGGAAGTACTTCCAAAGGTCTCTTGAAGTCCGATCAAGTTATCCTTGTCCAGTTCACCAGGCTCACTTGATAAAAACCACTAAGTACGACTTAGGTGGTAACAATCTCTAGATATTTTGAAGCTATGATTGCTTGGACTTGGCCTCAGAATTTGTTGCAGTAGTGTAATTTTGTTTTTCATCTTGATTAGAAGAGTTGTAAGTTGTTTCCACTAAAAATATATATTGATTTTTATTATAACACCTGTTAACATGTTTATTGTAGCTATTACTGAGCGCCATGGAAGCACTCCATAAAAGACGATTCTTCTTTTCAGTTCACCTTCTCTTGTTCCAACAAGGCCAGCTCATCAAGCGGCTTCCCCTAAGGTTTCACTTCCCTCTTCTCTTTTGATTTATGTTTATTGCATGTTTGGGAAAGTAGGTTTATACAGTTTTTCTCACATACACAAGTCATACATTTTACTTTTTTGTTGCACCAACATTTCCAACTTGTGTTTGAGTGCATTTGTTACACTTTTGCACCAAATCGTACATAGCAGAATGGCGAATCCATAGGTAAAGAAATCTATTATTTATTCTTTTGGGCATTGGATTTGAGAATTTCTTAAATCATTANTGTGGGATCTAAGTATGGTTTTGCAACCAAGTGCAAGTATGATGGTTTAGCCATTGTAATATTTTGAAAAGTGATGGCTTTCCCATAAAGTTATATGGAAACTAATATGTGTTTTTGAGAAAATTCATATTTATTGTAATACTTTTGACATTTCATATAATATAATTTGTGGTTTAAAACTTATATATATGGTTGTACTTTATATTATGTATCAATGTTGTTATTATTAAGTAATTAATATACAGTTTTTTGACCTTCAACATAGTATGCATTTTATTGTTTCTGTCTTGGTTTGAGTCCACTTTGCTAGCAAGTCTTGCTCTAGATTATCTGATTGTTGATCACCTCCGATACTCTCAGTATTATCTGACCTGTTATAATAGGGATGATGAGAAAAGTCTGCTATGATCAGACTTTAGTTCCTTCTATATGGATGCAGCAGTTCGCATGATTACATTTGCTATTTTGTGATGCTCAGATTGCTGATTATGCTCAGACATTTGATGCTATGTAAATGATGTCTTTTGATTCTTTTGAATAACAAAGGCTGGTATTTTTTCCTCTGAAAACTAATTAATATGACATTACATGATTTACATGTGTATTAGATTTTATTTACAAGTGTTGTAATTAATTATAATGTGACTGCATAATTCGCATGTGTATTGGATGAGAATAAATGTATGATTCTTTTTTTTTAATTTAAACATAATATCATATTAAAAATTTATATTGATTAATAATGGACACCATTCAAACTACTAAAATATAATGACCATACATAAAGCGACTAAAAATGACTAAATTAGTGACTAATAAATGAGATTAATGACCAAAATTCGCAAATAAAATGACCAATAATTGAGAGATACTCGACCAAACAATGAAATACAAATGACCATAAAAATGACCAAAATTCGCATATCAATGACCAAAAATCAGTTTTGGTGGCTAATTTATGGTCTTTTATTACGCGACCAAATTTGGTCATATTCTAGCTTGTCATGTGATCATTAATTTGGTCACAAATGTGGTCATATATTTGGTCATTGATTCAAATATATGACCAAATTAATGACCAAATATATGACCAAATTAATGACCAACCGACAAGCTATAAATGACCAAAATAAAAATGACCAATTTTGGTCATGTAATAAAAGACCGCAAATTAGCCACCGGCGATCGCCAAACCAAAAGTGGTCATTGATATGCGGATTTTGGTCATTTTTTTGGTCACTAATCTCTCATTTTCCACTAATGTCTTTTCCACAATTATTCCTTCAATCATCTAAGAAAAAGGAAAATTCCTTATCCTCTAAATTATTTTCTGTAGAGGTTATATCTCCAAGGACCTTATCCAAATCTACTGAAATTCCCTTCACTAACTTATAATCTAGAAATAAATTATATTTTCAAACTCATCTAGGGTTTTATTCTCCATTCCATTTAACAAGGATTTAGAGCTAGATCTACGCTCATTATCCTTTTCAGCAAATTTGTTGAATCGTAATTCTTTAGAAGAAATATCTTCATAAGGGACATGGGAATTACATGGAGATATACCTTCTGAAGAGAGGTCTTCCTCATCTGACTGCAATTCCAAATATTTCTAAGAATAGAGAGCTTGAATGTTTTTTTCATAGTCTCATGACGAATCAAAATTACCCTTAGTCACAAAAGTATTTGAAAATGGGAAATCTCGCTTCGGGTGCCCAATACTTTTTCTAGATAAACAACGGAATGGTAAATTCCACCGTAATCGATCCTTTGCTCCGGAACCAAATCTCCCCATCTAATGTTTAATTTCTCTGGAAGACCCTCCCTCGTGTTGAATTCCATAAGAACATTTTCCATTCTTTTGTCCCTAGATCTCAAAAAATTCACTATCCAATTGTATGAAAGTACCCATATGATTCACGAAATTTTTTAAAATATCCTATGACCAAAACTGAAGCGGAAATCCTGACATAAGTAACTACATGTTCCTTTTTGTTATCAAAAAAAGTAATTACTCACAGATCCATACCTGACTCTCAACCGACTCTATCAGAGTCTGTATCAATCAAGATCTTGTCAGTCAGTCTGACAAGAGGGAAGAGTCCACAATTCAGCAATGTAAACAAGTCGAATTTATTTCTGAAGCTAAGTTGTTAGGTAGATAGTTATTATAGTCTTTAATGGTGAGTCAGTCAACCCATATAGATGCAATCTTCAGGTTTCCTATAAATAGAAGAAGGAAATTGTAAATCAGGTTAGACATAAGAGACACAATAGAGAGACAGAGGAACTCAGGGTGAGAAAAGAGAAGTCGAATCTCAAGATTCTGCGTCAGTGATTCAATCGAAGAGCTGAAGCTCTATAAAAGGGTCGGTCGGTGAGTCGACAAGTCTAGACCTATAAGTATGGACATACAAGTTTGTAATACCTTTGTTATTTCCACATAGTTATATATATGAAATAGTTTATGGTTGAATGCATGTTTATTTGGCCGCACAATATTTCCAGATTTACTTGTGTAAATGTCTTTTACATTTACCAGTTAAAGTGAAAGATCAAAGAACCCATAAATTTCTCACTGCGTGAAAGTTCCAAGTTTTACGGCACATTGGTCGACTCAAGTCTTCCTACATATTTGGGCATATGTTCTATAAGTTATTTGGATTTGTTAATGTGTCCATTTCACTTCATCTTACTCACAGGTGAAAAGAATTTGTAATTTCTTAAGTCTCTTAGACTAAGAAAAATACTCTGTAGATTTCGACCAAAGTGAATCGACAAGGTCGGTTGAGTAAGCCGACTTGAGAGGTCGAAGAGGTGAGCCGACTTAGAGGTCAAAGTCAGTCGACTTCAAAGTGACAAGTGGTCGAGGTAAAATTAGTCGGTAGACCCGACAAGTAAGTTGAAGTAAATTAGTTGGGTCTAAAGGCCGACCAAAGTTGATAGACTTGTCTAGTCGAGAGATAGACAAGTTTCACCCGATAAGTGATAAAGAAAAAGAGGTCGACGTGAAAAAGTGAAAATTAAATTTTAATATTAACTAAGCGGTAAACTCAAGTTTAGTCGGCTTATTTTTGGATAACTGGTATCAGAGCAAAGTTTATATCAGAGCAAGGTTTATATCAACCCAAGATTTAGGAAATAAATATTGTCTTAAAAAGTGGAAATTTAATTTTCTAAGGAAAGTTAATTAAAAAAATTAAAAATGGCTTCCACTTCTGGTTCATTGCAAACTCCAATTTTTACAGGAAAGAATTATGAATATTGGTCTTTAACTATGAAGGCTTTATTCAGAGGTCAAGATGTCTAGGAGATAGTCTAGAATGGTTATGTAGAACCAGCAGACATGATAGCATATAACAATGTCACACATGATGAGAAAGAAAGATGGAAAGGCTTTGTTTTACATACATCAAGATATCCATGAGAGCATGCTCCCAAGAGTAGCAACAAAAACTAATGGCAAGCAAGCATGGGATACATTGGAGTTTGCCTATCAAGGTTTGGATAAGGTAAGGACATCCAAGATGCAAATTTTGAGAAGATATTTTGAATCTCTATCCATGAAATATTCAGAGAATGTAGACACATTCTACACCAGAGTTGTTGGTTTGATAAACCTACTGAAATCTCATGGAGAATCCATAGAAGACCAAGGGTTGTTGAAAAAATTCTCAGAAGTCTTCCCCCAGGATTTGAAAACTTGGTTGTAACCTTAGAAGAACACATAGACATGACGACATTTACCATTGATGAGTTGTAAGCTTCACTCATCAATCATGAACACAGACTCAGTAGAACACAAACATCATTGGAAGGTGCATTTGCAGCACAGTCATCTATAAGTCATGGTAGAGGTAGGGGGAGAAAAAACTTCAGAGGTAGAGGAAGAAGTTCTTCAAGAGGAGGATGAGGCAGAAGTCCTGCAAATGTCGGTGGCAGAGGAGATAATCAGAACCCAAGTCAGCCAAGTGGCCATAGGTTTGATAAATCAAAAATTCAATGTCATTACTGTAATAAATTTGGTCATTATGCATATGAATGTAGGAACAAACAATATGACGAAGGAAGGAAAAGCCCAAATCAGTCGACCAGCACCAGCACTTCGACAAGTGCAATGTTAATGGCATCGACATCTCCACTTAAATGCAATGTTGTTCAAGAAATTCCACATGACATATGGTACTTAGATTCAGGATGCAGCAACCACATGACTGGTAATTTAAATTTGTTTTCCAGTCTAGATAATTCAGTTCAAACTAATGTTACACTTGGAAACAATGTCCAAGTAACTGTCTTAGGAAAAGGCACTATTGATATTCTAACCAAACAGGGGGAGAGTAAGTATATCCCTGATTTCTATCATTCGAAGGTCTAAAACATAATTTGTTAAGAATTGGACAAGTGATAAAAAAAGGCTACAGAGTCTACATGGAAGATGATCACTGTGTGATCAAAGACAAGCGTCCAAACGACCAAATAATAGCAAAAGTGCAAATGACAAGCAACCGCTTGTTTCCATTGAGGATAGTTCCCAAAATGAAAGGGAAGACAAACTCAAGAGCTGCATTCAAGGAAGAAAGTGAAGAAATGGTCGAGCTTCTCGGCAAGAAAGAAAATTGCAGCACTAATTTGCAAGCTACATTTCAGATAGAAGTTCAGGATGAATCCTGGTTGTGGCATTTCCGATTTGGACATCTGAATTTTGGTGGGCTGAAGCTACTACACACAAAGAATATGGTGAAAGGATTACCATTGATCAACAGACCAGAGAGGGTTTGTGAAGGCTACATTTTTGGCAAGCAGTACAAAGAGACTTTTCCAGTCGGAAAGTCTTATAGAGCACGCACACCACTTGAAATTGTGCACTCTGATATTTCTGGTCCAATGCAGACATCATCCATTGGTGGCTGCAAATATTTTCTAACTTTTATTGACGACTACTCAAGAAAAACATGGGTATATTTTTTGAAGGTGAATATCTTAAGGACCCATCAATATCTTAAGGACCGACAGAGGAGGTGAATATGTCTCAAATGAATTTCTAAATTTTTGCAAGACCCATGGCATACAAAAACAATTCACTGCACGGTATACACCTCAGTAGAATGATATTGCTGAAAGAAAGAACAGAACCATCATGGAGATGGCACGCAGCATGTTGGTAGCCAATCATTTTCCAAATGAATATTGGGGTGAAGCAGTCGCAACTGCCGTATACATTATGAACCGTTTCCCGACAAAGAGTGTGAAGAACAAAGTTCCCCAAGAAGCATGGACAGGTATGAATCATAGTGTTTCACATTTAAATTTTTTTTGTTGTGTTGCATATGCTCATGTTCTAGATGAGCTGAGAAGGAAGCTAGACAAGAAGGGACATAAATGTATTTCGTCGACTATTCTGAAGACACAAAAGCATGCAAGTTGTATGACCCTGCCGCAAGGAAAGTGATAATCAGTCGAGATGTTCAATTTGTAGAGAATGAATCATGGGATGGAACCGTCGACATAAATGTCAAGATTGTGTCGAATGTTGACAATGATGATATGGAAGAGGAAGTGGTTCAAATACCACATGTAAGCCAATCGGTCGCAGCACCGTCGACTCCCATGACACCACGACATTGTTCAGCACAAGGATCATCAACACAAGTAGCAGCTCAAGCTACACTGACAAATACACCAAGAGGACAGCAGACTCCATCAAGCATTTCATCAAGGTCGACATCAACAGAACCGGTGAAGACAAGAAGTCCGTGGGAGATATATGAAGCTGGTACACCTAATTCATTCTTTCTCTTTGCATTATTTTCTCCTATATATGATCCACTAACATTTGAAGAAGCTCTTGAAGAAGAAGTATGGGCACAAGCCATGGATGAAGAAAAAGAATGCATTGAGAAGAACTAGACATGGGAACTGGTTGATGTACCAAAAGACAAAGATGTAATCAGTGTCAAATGGATTTACAAGACAAATCAAGATGCTTATGGGAATGTGCAAAAGCACAAAGAAAGAATGGTAGAAAGAAGGTTCACACAGCAACCCGGCATAGACTTCAATGAAACATTTGCACACATGGATACAATCAGAACAGTTTTGGCCATTGCTGCACAAAACAAATGGCATGTTCATCAAATGGATGTCAAGTCGGCGTTCTTAAATGGCTATCTATAAGAGGAAGTATATGTGGAACAGCCACAAGGGTATCAAGTTTCAGGTCAAGAACATAAAGTGTACAGACTGAAAAAGGCACTCTATGGTTTGAAGCAAGCTCCTACAGCTTGGTACAGTTGGATTGATTCCTATCTCACTGAAAATGGATTTCACAGAAGTGAAAGTGAACCAACATTATACACCAAAGTGGATGAGCAAGGTAAGATGTTAATTGTCTGCCTGTATGTAGATGATTTAATATTTACTGGTGATTTTGGCATAGCAGATTTTAAAACAGTCATGGAAAGTGAATTTCAAATGACTGATCTGGGGCTTATGAATTTTTTTCTGGGAATTGAAGTTCAGCAGTATGAAAGTGGTATATTTATATCACAGTATAAGTATGCAAGTGAAGTTTTAAACATATTTAACATGTCTAACTGCAAGACAGCCCCAACACCAGTGATAACAGTTTTAAAATTGAGCAAGGATGATGAAGGATCAACTGTCGATCCTACGTTGTTCAAAAGGCTTGTTGGAAGCCTTATGTATTTGACAGCAACAAGACCAAGACATTATGTATGGAGTAAGTCTGGTCTCAAGGTTCATGGAGTCACCAAAAGACTCACATTGGCAAGAAGGTAAAAGAATTATGAGGTATGTAAGTGGCACAAAAGACCTTGGTATTATGTATTCAACCTCAGAAAATTTTAAACTCATTGGTTACACTGACAGTGACAATGGAGGCAACATAGATGACAGGAAAATCACATTTGGGTACACATTTCATTTTGGTACAGGTGTTATTTCATGGGTTTCAAAGAAATAGCCCATAGTAACTCTATCTTCAGCTGAAGCAGAGTATGTTGCAATGACAAGTGCTGCATGTCAAGTTGGCTGGATGAGGAGAGTCTTAAAAGACTTGTCACAGAACCATCAAGGACCGACAACCATCTTCTGCGACAACAATTCAGCCATAGCATTATCAAAGAATCATGTGTTTCACAAGAGAACCAAGCACATCGACACAAGGTTTCATTTCATAAGAGAGTTGGTGAACAACAAGGAAATTTGTTTGAAATTTTGCAGGTCTGAAGATCAACTTGCAGACATCTTCACAAAGCCATTGGCAAAGGACACATTCCAGTATTTGTGTAGTTATCTTGGAATGACAAGTTCTCCATAATGAACTCATAAACAGAGCATGTCTAAGCTCTGAAACATTTTGTAAATTTTTGTTTTAAAAATCCCCATCTGCTCATAATTAAGGGGGAGTGTTGGAAAAAGTAATTACTCATAGATCCGTACCTGACTCTCAGCTAACTTTGTCAGAGTCTATATCAGTCAAGATCTTGTCAGTCAGTCTGACAAGAGGGAAGAGTTCACGATTCGGCAATGTAAACTAGTCGAATTTATTTCTGAAGCTAAGTTGTTAGGTAGATAGTTATTACAGTCTCTAATGGTGAGTCATTCGAACCATGTAGATGCAATCTTCAGGTTGCCTATAAATAGAAGAAGGAAATTGTAAATCAGGTTAGACACAAGAGACACAATAGAGAGACAGAGGAACTCGGGGTGAGAAAAGAGAAGTCGAAGCTCAAGCTTCTGTGTAAATGATTCAATCGAAGAGCTGAAGCTCTGTAAAAGGATTAGTCAATGAGCTGACAAGTCTGGACCGACAAGTCTGGACAGAAAAGTTTGTAATACCTTTGTTATTTCCGCATCGTTATATATATGAAATAGTTTATGGTTGAATGCATGTTTATTTGGCCACACAATATTTCCATATTTACTTGTGTAAATGTCTTCTACATTTACCAGTTAAAGTGAAAGATCAAAGAACCCATAAATTTCTCACCGCGTGAAAGTTCCAAGTTTTACGGCACATTGGTCGACTCAAGTCTTCCTACATATTTGGGCATATGTTTTATAAGTTATTTGGATTTGTTAATGTGTCCATTTTACATCATCTTACTCACAGGTGAAAAGAATTTGTAATTTCTTAAGTCTCTTAGACTAAGAAAAATACTCTGTAGATTTTGACCAAAGTGAACCGACAAGGTCGGTTGAGTAAGCCGACTGGAGAGGTCAAGAAAAATACTCTGTAGATTTTGACCAAAGTGAACCGACAAGGTCATTTGAGTAAGCCGACTTGAGAGGTCGAAGAGGTCAGCCAACTTGAGAAGTCGAAGAGGTGAGCCGACTTAGAGGTCGAAGTCAGCCGACTTCGAAGTGACAAGTGGTCGAGGTAAAATCAATCGATAGAACCGACAAGTAAGTCGAAGTAAATCAGTCAGGTCTAAAGGCCGACCAAAGTTGATAGACTTGTATAGTCGGGAGATCGACAAGTTTCACCCAACAAGTGAAAAAGAAAAAGAGGTTGGCGTGAAAAAGTGAAAATTAAATTTTAATATTAACTGAGCGGTAAACTCAAGTTTAGTCGGCTTGGTTTTGGCTAACATTTGTTACCTTTTGATTTAATGGATTAAAATCCACAGACCATCTCCATAAAACCAACAAACCATCCCTTATAACCCCAAAAAATCCAAGAATCCTATGAGCATGTTATTTTATCAAGAAGATGAAACAAACCATCCATTTAGAATCCATAAAACTTACAGCTTATAATCTAACAGAGGTTTCCAATTATCAGAAACCCACTTAATCATTTCCACATGATTCATCTTCAAATACTCCAGTCTTCCCACTAAAGCCCTTTCTTCCAGCCCTTCAACCTGTTCTAGAGTAATGTCACGTCCAACCGATAAGTCTTCGACATCATTTCTCCCCTTGAAATCCTTCAACCTCTGTCTAGCACGAGCTTTCTCTCCTGTTAAAAACTTTTGTGTCGGAGAATGCGTTGGTTTGAGAGCTTGAGATATCGAGGGAGGCATGTTTAACCCCTCATCACCTCCAAAAGCATTAACCCTATCCACTGGAAGAGACTAACCATCAACTATATTAGCAGAGTGATTAGGGATAAAAGAAAACCCTAGTATCTTAACCACATTTCCATACTCTGGAATGAAGGTATTGAGAATAGTTCGGTCCAGAGACCCCTCAATACCATCGCGAGAGTTCCTTTCCTCCCAAATGATGAGAATTTACCATTTTTTTCACATACCAAAGGTGTACCCGACACAAGGCACTTGTCATTTTATCAATGCGATAGGACAAACTTGGTGCACACTCTAACAACGAACCCTAAGTCGCATCTCCAGTGGATCTAGAAACAAATTTCTTATTAAACCCTAGCTCCAGGTTAAAGGGTTTAAAATAATTTCTTTTTTGACCTAATTGAAACCTAAATTAAAAATCCACCATAGACCCCACATCCAAAAACAACGCCACAAAAAGACATCAAAAAATCGCTAACTGCTGAAAAAACCAACTTGGTAGTTCCCACCTGTTTTATTCTTGGTTGGTAAAAATACTCCTTCCGTCTCCCATTCCCAATAAGGAAAAATCATAGTATTATTTTTTTAAATAGAAAAGTTATGGTTTTGTGTGGTCTTCAAATTAATTTCAAACTCAACAAACAATTTATTTATTTGGTGTATGTTGATAGAAACTAAAGAAGAGTGGGAAATAAAGTAATTAATTTCAAACTCAACAAAAATTTATTTGGTTGGCGTATGTTGATAGAAACTTAAAAAAAAGATAAAGAGTGATAATTAAAGTACCATGACATAATAAGATCCTCAATTATACCATATTTCAACTTTCATCACAAATACGAGTGGTTAGTATATGTTGATAGAAATAAATGGACAAGAGAAAAAGAAAGTGCACATATAATTAAACAGTTGCAACTATGAACCTCATCATTACTATCGCAGTTCTAAACATGTGGTTTTCTATGGTATTGGAGAAAAAAACTTAGAGCAAAGGCCAAGCAGGTTTACAAGTTACCACCAATCAGAACTCCAATACCACTAGAAGACACATGCACAGGCCCATCGATTTTGGTAGTTAAGAAAATAGGGCATCTAAAGATGAGATGATCCTTCGATTTCCTCTCATGTAGGAGGAAGCATTTAGAAGTCTACGTACGAAATATTCCAGTGGTTTCTCTTCTTAGCAAACTGAATGGGAAAGGAAATAGAAGGGCCGGAGGCTGGGTTTGACATAGTCTGCTGACACTAAATTCAATCAGTTTCTATTTTAACAGTAAAGAATTAGTTGATTCTTAGTTATGGTCAAAGATAGCTTTCGGCTGGTGGAACATTTTATAAATTACTGGTATATATCGATGGGATGATTTGGATATGTGACGGAATTGTGACTGGCTATGATGTATGGCTTTGATTGGTTGGATGCCTTTGTTCACTTTTGTATTGTAAGATAAAGATAAATCTTAGGATAGTGAATCCATCTATCTGGAAATGGAAATGGAGAACCTATAGCCACAAGATCCCAATGTTCAAAGATCCCCATACTTCACAACTACTAGAATCATGATATACAGTGTTTTAATAGTTCTACATGCTATGCTCGCCATGTTGCTAATCAAGAAAACGCAGGAATAGTAACTGAGGAGACATCCAGTCACTCGATCATTCCTCCAACGACATAGAGAAAAAAAAGATGTACAGCATATTATGTATGCACTTCTCAAAACATTTGTTTATGCATGCACGACGTTACTAAAGTTACATCAAGTTATAAGATCTCCTTTATAATGGACTGTAGAAAGTCTCTCTAAGGAATCATCATATTAATATAAATATTTCAAATAATAAAAAGGATCTATGATTTCAGATATTGAAAGATTGATCTCTAATCTATATAAACATTATATTTATATTTAATATAAATATTAATTTAAATATAAATTTCATTTTTTTAAAGTAAAATTAAAATTATATTAAATTAAATTTATTTAATATATTTCAATATATTTAATACTAACATATATATTTCAATATATATATAGTTTTTAATATATTTAAATATATATATTTATATTTTTCAATATATTTATATTAAAATAGATATATATATAATATCTGGTAAAGGATAGAGCACACGCAGCCTGTCCACTAAAAAATGTAGTATAAATCATTTCAATTCATTGTTTTAATGGCTTGTTAATTATAATACATGGAGGAGGGTTTAGACTTGATTCTATTGTTGCCTTGTCCACTCACTCATATTTGTCTGCTCTCAACTATAATAGGCTGGCTGGGAGATGGCTGCGTGAGCTTGCCCACTGATAGAGCACGTAGAGGAGATTGCACTTGAGACATGCTATGCACCCGTAGAAATTTACAATCAAGGAGAACCGCATTCATATTCATCCACTACTTATGCATCTGTATCTCTCCTTAACGAGTCATTCACCTCTTTATAAAAGATTTTGGATGCTTCACCGTAAATGAAAGTGCTTCACGACTTCTGTAGTCAACGGGAGTATAGCAGACTTCATGGAATTTTCATGGAAGAAGTATTTGACTGGATTCCATTCTACACAACTGAAATGCTAATTCACAGATCTACTGGTTTATTGCCTAGTTGCTATGAAATTCCAAAATCATTTCGAAATATTGTAGTTACATCTGTAAGTTAATGATAATCTGCAGCCATAATAGCAGGCATCATTTGGAAATTATTGGAGAAAGCTATTTATATCTCTGCAGCAGCTAGCAAACTGGGTAGAGCTAAATGCAGTTTTTTGTTGTCCCAAGATTGAAACTCGAAGATGGACACAAACAGCATTGCGGTTTGGATTTCACGGCTGACCTGGCTTGTTTGTGCATGGATCTTGGTATCATTTATGATTTATCCATGGTACTGCCATAGTCTTTCTCAAGAAGCTCAAATCCTCTTGCAAATGAAGAAAAGCTTCAAGGATGATCCCTATATCGCATTGGACAACTGGATGTTAGGGTCTGCCAATGCGCCTTGCAACTGGGATGGAATCACCTGCTACGATTCTACAGGTATGGTCATCGAAATCACACTCGAAGACAAATCTCTCAGTGGCCCTCTCTACTACAGCCTATGCAATTTGCCGAGCATGGAAAAGCTTCATATGGGTTTCAATGATTTGTATGGGATTCTGCCACCGCTTCTCATGAATTGCAGCAATCTCCAATCCCTCAACCTCACCACAAATTCTCTCTCCGGCACTTTGCCAGACTTTTCGGGACTCAAGTCCTTGAAGATACTCGACCTCATGACCAACAACTTCACAGGCCAATTCCTTGCTTCTCTGGGAAATTTACAAGAGCTCACTGTTGAATAATCCTTCGGGATTACTTGTAAATAATATTTTAGTTATTAGTTAGTAAAATCTAGTTAATAATCTCGTTATCTAACTGTAGATAACGGTTTTGATCTCCTTTATATGTAACACTCATTCACATAATAAATTATTGATTTGCTGAGGTTCTTCACGGCCTGTGTCACTCACCTCCCTGCTTTCTTTTTCTTTACGATGGATGGATTCGCTGCTCTTTGAAAACGTCTATTGCAAATTTTGTCCTTGAAAGGGATATCGATATGAATACTATATATATTGAAATATATATTTTTTAATATATATAATTTAATATATAGCTG
The DNA here is from genome assembly GCA_001517045.1 of Pseudotsuga menziesii. Lineage (NCBI taxonomy): Eukaryota > Viridiplantae > Streptophyta > Pinopsida > Pinales > Pinaceae > Pseudotsuga > Pseudotsuga menziesii. The sequence continues at coordinate 68,415 of LPNX010350434.1, read as the reverse complement.
GCTGGGAGATGGCTACGCAGGAGATAGCCAGATGGAGCACACGCTAGTACGAGGAAGTCACAGGGTTATGGCTGCACTGGAGGTGGGGTTAAGGAGATATTAAGTATTGCATCAACGCTTGAGATATAATTGTTTTTATTTTTAATTTTTTTTTCCTTTTATAGCCAACTTAATGTCGGCGACTTAAACTTTCATGGCTAAGTTGGAGATTTGATCCCTTACATCACGTTACAAGATCTCTCCCATAATATTCACTATCACTATTATTTTTTGCCGACATGTTACAAACGTTACATCACGTTACAAGATCTCTCCCATAATATTTACTATCACTATTATTTTTTGCCGACATGTTACAAGCATTACTAATGTTACATCACGTTACAAGATCTCCCCCATACTACGCTGTAGAGCGCCTCTCGACGCAATCACTATTATTTTTTGCCGACATGTTACAAACGTTACTAACATTACATCACGTTACAAGATCTCCCCCATACTGAGCTGTAGGGTGCTTCTCGATGCAATTAATCTAATCAATATAGTTGTCTCATCATCCTGCAATCTATGAAAAATATAAACTCTAGTCCACCCCAAATTTTAAGATATAAACACCTATAGATGTAACGAAATAAAGTTTAGTCATGCAAATTTTTATTTTTATTTGTTTTCCTTACTTTAATTTTATAATCTAAATAAAAAACTTACTCCCTATATAAAATGATTAAATATTTTTCCACTTAAATTCCACAATCAAAATAAAAGCCTTGCTCTACCCATGAGAACACATGTGTTGGTAATATAAGGCATAAAACCCTTTTACATTAATGTTTCAACAACCACATCAAACAAAATAATTATCCTACTTCGATACCACACACCTCAAACACGTCGAGCCTTATTTACTTTAAAGACGAGTCTGTACTACCTAGGATACCTCCATGCTATTCTTATGCCCATCCATTCCATGTATGCCAACCTCAAATTCCGACAACTATTTCTGGCAACCATTTCTCGTCATTTCAGCGAGATTCTACGGTAATATGGTATCAATACGCGGTATCAATACGTAGGATCACACATCGCCATCGATTCTTCGTAGCCGCCATTTTCCCTGTGTTAATTTGAATTTCAAGAGGGAAATTTAATTTTGAATTTTGAATTTAAAGACGGGAGGTAAATTTAATTTAATTTGAGATAAGAGTACCAGGTGTGGAAAATTTGATTTCTTTGGATAGGTTGGATGTATGCTGATGCGAGAAGCTCCATAGCATCCCAGGGTTGCGGCGACTCACAAAGCTTATACATCTAATGTTCATGGATGCTCTCAGATGTGAGAGCTACCAGGTGTGGAAAATTTGATTTCTTTGGATAAGTTGGATGTATGCAGATGCGAGAAGCTCCATAGCATCCCAGGGTTGCGGTGACTCACAAAGCTTATACATCTAATGTTCATGGATGCTCTCAGATGTGAGAGCTACCAGGTGTGGAAAATTTGAACATCTAGATGTTCATGGATGTCACGAGATATGAGAGCTGGAACATTTGAATTCTTTGAACATGTTAGCTGTTTGGGGATGTGATAAACTCTAGAGCATCCCATGATTGGGGTAGCTCACAGAGCTTACACATCTAGATATCCACGGCTGCTGTGAGATACGAGAGCTGCCAGGTCTGCAACATTTGAGTTCGTAGAAGAGGTTGGATGTTGGGGAATCCCAGAAGCTCCAGAGCATCCCAGGGTCGGGGCAACTCACAAAGCTTACAAATCTAGATATTCATGGCTGTTATGAGCTACGAGAGCTGCCAGGTCTGCAACATTTGGCTTTGTTGAAGGTTGGATGTTGGGGGATCCCAGAAGCTCCAGGGTTGGGGAAACTCACAAAGTTTACACATCTAGATGTTCATGGATGTCGTGAAATACGAGAGCTGCCAGGTGTGGAACATTTGACTTCTTTGAAAAGGAAATCATCTTAGGGTTCTGGTCACTCACAAAGCTTACACATCTAGATGTTTATGGATGCAGTGAAATGCAACAGCTGCCAGGTGTAGTGCATCTCACAAATCTTACACAACTCGATGTTCATGGATGTGACATGGATGTGACATCATGTGAGAAGCTCCAGAGCATCCCATGATTGGGGTAGCTCACAAATCTTACGCAACTCGATGTTCATGGATGCCGTGAGATACTACCAGGTGTGGAATATTTGACTTCTTTGACAAGGTTGGATGTTGGGGGATGCAAGAAGCTCCAGGATTGGGGCAGCTTACACAGATTAGAGAACTAAATGTTAGTGAATGCTACGAGTTACCAGTGCTTCCAGGCGTGGAAGACCTGCGCTCCGGTGACCGAAAACTTGGGTGCGTTGGAAACCACACCTTAGGTTGTCCCCTCAAGCTCTATCATATCAGTTCATGTTTAATGCAACCTTGCATCTGCGTCCTCACTCATTCATTCCTTTGGGACCATAAAATTCATGGGTAGAGGGGCGTGTTTCAAATTTGAATAGTGAGCGGGCAGGAAAATTTGAATCTAGATTGTGGTGTTGGCATTTTAAAAAATGCCAAAGATTGGGAAGTTGTGAATCATTTAGGCAGTGAAGCCGGAGCCTAAACAATGTGAGGCTGAGAAAATCTTCGATAGTAACGGTGATAGGGGATATCCTTGCATAAGCTCGGCTTGCTAATCCCTGGAACTTCATGCAAAATACATACATGCACGCTGATTCTAAGTTCAGAGGATACATTCAAACTCCTGATGCTGAGAGAGTTCCAAAGAGTTTGTGTGTTGTTTCCCAAATTCTGATTAGCTGAGGCTCTTTGTCTAGTCAATAGTAAATTTTTTACATTCAATGAAAGTATTATCGTGACTTCTCATGGGCCTTTATTCAGATTTATGTGATCAAAGGGTTACATTGTTGCTTTGCATGTAATGCTAGTATTTATAAGTGTATTTATTAGTATAATACTTGTATAAGTGTATTTATTAGTATAATACTTGTATATATATATATGGTCAACTAACTGCATGAGATTTTTGAGAGGATTATCTCAATACGATGTTGGATGGCCTGGTCCACACTGGTAGCTAATGCACTCTTAAAAAAATGTCTTTCTCATTATATTTACCTTGCATCAAAGATCTTGTAGTAAAAGTTTGCAAGTGAAACAATATGAAATGTAGGTAATTGCCTTCAGCTATCTCCAAAAATGAAATTCCTTGGATCTGTACTACACATCTTGAAACTCTCTAATCTAATTCTGCACAATTCGAGGTTGCAAATCAGTTTAAAGGGGGCTCCATGTGCATAAGTCACGTTGTTACAAAAAGGCTGATACAATTCTTGTAGTGGTGATGGTAGACAATTGAAATAATTCGAGAAAACCAGATGTGATGGAGCGATTGTGGAGGTTATAGACACTTACAACTATAGAATTGAAGGCAACCCCTTCAAACCCATGAATGTTGATGGGGTCAATGAAATAGATTTGGACAAACCAAAATTGGTGTGATTAGGTTTATGAAGGGTTCAACAATCAAATCAAATTTATAAAACAAAAAAAGATTGAAGAACATGAAAACAATTGATATTAGATATCATACTTAATAGATAGAATAAAATAAAAATAGTAGCGTAGGAAGCACTCACCATCTGAAAATATGAATATCAGATCAATGAGCATTAGTCTACATGAACTAGTTAACTCTATAGACGCTAACAAGTTGTAACAAATCCTATCTCCATTTAAGATAGAATATGGGTTTGACATTTTCAAACTGCTATTATCATTGACACACAAAATCATTAATGTATATTGAGCCACACATAAATACTTTAAATATATTTAAATCCAAGAAAGGAAGTAAATATGTATGCATGTGAACTAAATGATGTGGAGTTACTTGTCAAGTGAGGAGATGATGAATGTTAACAGTTGGATTCATTTCCTCTAGAGCTTACAAAACTCTTTCAGATGCTTCCATTGGATTGATACAAAATATATCAGCTACATAACCATTGTGGATTTGTTTTGATTTGATAAGGTTAGTATAGATTCATCTAAAAGGGGAGCTACCAAGCATTCATATGGATCAAAGTTCTCAAGGTGTAAGTCGACAAGTTATTTTTAATAAATTTTTATTATTTTTTATAAAAGACATTTGTCAACTCTAAGATGACCAATGACCACCAAAGGAATTACACATCTCGAATGCACCTCTTAGGTGCAATCATAGAATGATGAGTCAATAATATATTTGATTTGCAAGATATTTAGATAATGATTGTATATTAAACAATCTCATCTAATTTGAAAAACATGTTTAGTATCTTTTTCTTTAATTGACATATAATTTTGAAGTCTCATAATAATTGTATATTAAACCTTTTAGAATTTGAAAATCATATTTATTATATCTCTTTCTTATTAAGATATTTATTGGAATTTATTTTGAAATTCTCTCTTACTATGTACACATTTCAATATTTTAGTGGCTTTCCAACATGGTATCATTTCAAACTATCATAGTTTTTTTTTAAGACAATTCCCTACCATTATCGTTCAAAATTGAACCTTTCACAACCCTTCCAAAGGGTTCTATCTTTTCCTAGAAGTTTAAAGTTAAAATTTCCCTTCAAAAAAAATTTAAAATCTGAATTTTACCCTTCCAATCAAGAGGGGCATAATTTATATCAACATTTGAAATTACCCATCCATAGAAATTTGTCAATATGTTGAAATTCCTCTGCTATAAAGTTCAAATAATCTTTCAAAATATTGGAAATATGATAAATTATAATCACTCACTCACTCATGTCATGCACTCACTGCTTAGTTGTGCAAGATGGCCAGAAATCATTGATGACTATGAGGCACTAGCCATCGAGATGTGACTCTGACTACCAAGTCACTTGGGGCTGCAATCTAAAGTGTGACAATGAGTCAACAACTATGACTATAACAAAAAAGAACAACTAGTAGTCTACTACTAGGCCCGAAACGAGATCAAAAGTTTGTGCCTACTATCTATGTGAACCTCGATACCAATGTCCACTCTTTTTTCGTCAAAATGAAATTAAAAAGGCCGGTTTGATAAGTCCTCCTCTACAATAATTCATTTCTTGCATGAATATCATGGACTCATGACAACTATAAGCAAATACAAATAATGGCATGTAGCTAAGATCACAAATTGTGAAGAGATCAATTTATGCATTGCTATAGAGAGGTGTCATTGGGCACACGATATGGAGAAATAATGGTTATTAATGAAATGAAAAAAACAATTGTTAACTCAAGAATAGTCTTCAATTTGATGGGTGGCATGATCATGATGTAATCTCCCTCCATCATTTCAAACATTTGTGGTTTCTCACAACATTTGTCCTCAACACCACCAAAATACATGTAAAAATTACTTGTCTTTACAACCTCTTCTCTTTAAATCCTCATCACATAGTCATAACTAAGGATTATTATGCATGCAAATCCCCACCTTATAATATGAATTGACGCAAAGAATAAGAGATAACTATAAGTAAGTCTTGTATTAAATTTACCATATATGTCTTTAATTAACACTATGAACTGAGATTTGACACGTTGGATTGTGGTGATCTTCTTATCACTCCTTACCAATGTGATTCAAGGCATTCTTTGAAGGCGAAGTCCATAATTTTAGGTCTATTCCTCATTATCATGCCTTTCGGTAAGACAATAAAGAGGGGAGTGGCCTGCATCAGCATGGAAAATGGTTTCGACATAGACGTTATACACATTAATTTTTTTCATTAAATAGCTTAAATTCCTACCCATGGCTGTTGATTCAGTGAATCGTGGATTGGTATGAAACACAACAAATTTTAGAGCCTTGAGCCCTTAATTACTTGCACCTGGAACTTCTCAAATCTAGCCATTAATAAAATTCTTTTGGTATTTTGGTTCAATCTAAAAGTCAGACGGTTGAGACTCAGACATGTAGTGAGTTTCAATTGACTTAGGCTTGATCCCATTTCCCCATCATTCCATACATGTATGCTTTCACGACAAGTATTGAACAAAAAATTCGATGCCTCAATCTTGGTTATGCCAGCTTTGCTAACTTGCTTGGTATGTAGGATTTTTTTTAATGTTTTTTTAGTTGTGTATTATTTTTTCTTAGGTTCCCAATCTTTATCATTCTTACATCTCTCAAGCTTGGATTGCATGTGAATGCCCCAATATGGTTATGGCATAGTCTATGTAGTTTTTTTGTATAATGAAGTGTGGTCCAACTGGAAAAAATACAATAGAATAGTTGTTATGTTGTACTCAAGTGTAAAATTAATGATACACATATGAAAACTTAATGTGTTCAAAATAAATTTTATTGAAAATATATCATTTTTCATGTAGATATTAAGGAGTGCTCAATTGTTTAAAATTGTAAAAATTTGAAGGAACAATATTTGTCTTTTGGATTTTTTTGGTGAAAGGGTTCAGTTAATTTATACTTGTCAATTGAAGTACAATTATTTATTTTACTCTTCATCTATGAAGGGCTCAGAAAATAAATACCCTTCGAATTGAAATTAAGACCCACCCTTCAAATTTGATCACTGCCTACCATCTCATTTTCTTATGTCACATGACTAATAGATATTAGAGCTTTGGTATAAATACACATGACTAGCCATACAGAGGTCTCAAAAACTCAGGGAATATTGAAGTTAAATGATTAATTATTTGATTTTTATATTTATTAAAAATTATAATTATAATTATAAGAAATATAATATTTTTTAATTAAAAATTTTATTGATTTTTGGATTAATGTTAATGTAATTTATAAAAAATTAATATGAGTGAAATATAAATGTCAATGTGATAGGAGGAAGATTGTCTCAAGATCTTAGGTTTAGAGAATAGTAAAAAATTAATAAAAATAATAAATTTTGAGATTGATTTTAATTTGACAAATGTTTGAGTTTTGAATGCTTAAGAGAAATAAAAAGTTTAACCCTAAAAATTAGAACAATTTTAATAATGATAAAAAAAATTAAAGGTAATAAGGCATATTTTTCTAATTGGATATAGATAGCCCTAAATTTTAATATTTTAAAAGCTCTATAATAAATTTAATTATTAAAAATATACTTAACCTTATTAAATTTAATACACTAACATTATCAAATTGATTGATGTTTAAACACTAGTTAGAACCCTAACCTTAATAATTAATATTAATACATTAATTCCAAAAAAATTAATTATTATTACATTACTAGCCCTAAGAAATTTAATTAATTTTAAAATAGTGACATTAATGTTCTAACCTTAATAATATAAATAACTAGCTTACTAATTTAATTAATATTAAAGAGCTAACCTTAACCATTACTATATTAACTTATTTGAATATGTAAGGTATTATGGTTTCTTGACTTTTTTGGTGGGGTGTGAACAACCATGAGATACACAAGTATTTTTTGTCTTTTTGGAATGAAATTTATTACTATAACACCTCTTTATCTCTCTCTCACATTCAACATATTATTCCAAATTTTAGTTCTTAACTTAAATGGTATTTTAAAATCTTGGTTCCTTCCATTTTTATTCTTCCAACAAAAACAAAAATTGATACTTATTCATTCAAAAAATAAAGTGTTTTCATCTGTGTACATTTGTATTATGTGAAGTTGTGTAGTTTTTGGTTTTCCATCCGATGTTCTATTTGTAAACCAAACACCCCATCACAAAAATTTTGAACATCAATTTTAAGACCTTCCATATAAAATTCCTTCTTGATCTTATGATAACTTGTAAAAAATAAAAAAATCCTTAGTGTTCCCCCATAAGAGAAGCATGCAGTTTTGAAAGTTCATTTTGTTTAAGTTGGGAATTATTACATATTTCACTCCATTAAAGTGATCCCTAAACTAAAGTGAATCATTACTCCATAAGAAATTATCTCATGCACTAGGGTCATGTTGTGCTGTTGAATAACTTTTACTCCATTATAGTCCTATTGTTATTCTATAACAATGGAAATCGCCCTCCCTTCTACATCTTAGGTTCACGAAGGAGAGAAGTCCCAATTAGCATTCACTTAATTAGACTTCAATTCGTTCTATGTAAAGAATCCATCATGATTCTATCCCATCAACAATTACTAAATTTTGTTTATATAAATTATTTCTAACTCTAAATGCAAATTTATTTAGCATTTAGATGCAAATGCAATGCACGATAGTAGGCTTGAAGAAGCTCACAAATAGATAGATTGTATAATCACATGACTATGAGCGACAGTTTAAGGAAAATTTTCAAGAACAACAACTAGTTATAGCTTCACACAGAAACTTAGCAAAAAATAATATAGATTAATCTAAAGAAAAAACACTAATGTGCTACTGTATACTAGTATATTATACACAACTAATGTATATATTTATACAAGTATATACCTGGTCTAATTAATGTATATACTAAGGTTTTCATTCTTATTATATTGTTTGTTTTTACATAGTTAACTAAAACATATTTATATATTTATAAGACTATATATATATAACATCCATACATTATCATATTCTTATAAATATATTAAATATTTGATAGCAATAATCAAAATGAGAATAAATTTAACATTTTATTAATTCTAAAATTTTGATAATTTAAAAAGTTTTCTTTTTAAATTTTTTATAAAAAAAATCATAAATTTTTATAGAAAATTACATTTTAGTAATTAAAAAATTACATAATTTTAAAAAAATTATCTATATTTTTTATTAAAAAAATAATAAATTTTAATCACCTTAAAAGTTTCACTAAGTTTTTTTTATAAGAAGAATAATAAATTTTAATAGAAGCTTACATTTTATTATATAAAAATATTACATAATTTTAAAAGATTTACCAAAGTTCTTTTTATTAAAAAATCATAGATTTCAATCATTTTAAAAGTTTTTTTCTAAAGAATTATAATTTTTTTTAAAGAATTTTAATAGGAAATTACATTTATTAAATAAAAAAATTACATAATTTTAAAATAATCATCCAAATTTTCTTTTTATAAAAAAAATCATAAATTTTAATTAAAAAAAAACCTTGAATTAATATATAACATAGGTAAATTTTTTTTTATTAAAATAATATAATTCTAAAATATTTAAACAATATTTATTAGAATATAATTAAAATTGACTTTCAATAAAAATAAATAAATTATAAATTAATGATATGATTTATTTAGAATATAATTAAAATTGAATTTCAATAAAAAATAAATTAATTAATTAATGATATGATTTATTTAAAAAAATATGAATGAATAATTTTTAGTATATAGTTATTCGTATTAATTTATTTTAAGATTATTTTATAAATTCCAAAATTTTAAGTTAGTTATTAATATTATTTATTTTTAAAATTAATTTTAAATTACAAAATTTTAAGTTAGTTACTAATATTATTTATTTTTAAAATTAATTTATAAATTACAAAATTTAAGCTTAATAAATAACTATTTAAATTATTTTTATTTAAATATTAATTAAAATATTAATTAAAGACAAATTCCCCATTCCCTTCATCGATGAAATGTTGGACAAGCTTCATGGCACAAGGTACTTCTCGAAATTAGATTTAAGATCGAGATATTATCAAATCAAAGTAAGGTTAGAAGATGTGGCAAAAGAAGCCTTCCAGACCCATGAAGGACATTATGATTTTAAGGTAAATCCTTTCGATTTAACTAAAGCTCCAACAACATTTCAAGCAACCATGAATAACTTATTTTAGCCATTCCTGAGGAAGTTTGTAGTGTTTTTTTTCGACGACATCCTCATATACAGTAAGACATGGAAGGACCATCTCATACATCTGAAACTAGTACTCTCTATTTTAAAATAAAATCAGTTCTACGCCAAGATGTCCAAATGCATGTTTTCTAAGGAAGAAGTGAACTATCTTGGTGATGTAATATCCAAAGAAGGAGTCAAGGTGGATCCAGGAAAAATAAAATCAATCACATAATGGCCCAAATCCACTAAGATCTCCAAGTAAAGGGGATTCCTCGGGCTACATGGATACTAAGTTCCCGAAAGAAGGTGCTACCCAAATATGATGCAATGGGAGCGCACGAGCAGAAAAAAAAAGGAACGTGCACACACACTTGGACGCACACAAGCGTTCCTGCTTCGACTATGCTGAACCTCCACATTGGCTTGCCGATGTGGACATTAGGAGCACGTATGCACCCTTAGGAATGCACACACATTTCTGTAAAGCCACCTCAACAGAGACATGCACACGTGTTTAGTGCATACGTGTTAAACATGCATGCGCATCCCTATGTTTTTTTATCAAAAAACAGACAACGAATAGTTCATTTCCACTCACAAACTCACATGAATGCAACACCATTGGCATCATAGTCATCATCCTCATCATCATCATCATCGTCATCGTCATCATCATCCTCATCGTCATTGTTCATCATCATCGTCATCATCACGGTCATCGTCGTCGTCGTCGTCTTCATCATCATCATCGTCATCGTCATCATCATTATCATCATCATTGTCATCATCATCATCATCGTCATCGTCATCATCATCATCAACATTATCATCATTGTCATCATCGTCATCATCATCATTGTTCATCATCATTGTTCATCATCATCGTCATCATCATTATCATCATCATCATCATCATTATCATCGTCGTCGTCGTCATCATCATCGTCATCGTCATCATCATCATCCTCATGATCATCATCATCATCATCATCATCACCATAATCATCGTCATCATCATCATCATCATCATCATTATCATCATCATGGTGATCATCATCATCCTCATCCTTATCATCATCATTACCATCGTCATCATCATTGTCAACATCATTTTTCATCATCAACATCATCGTCGTCGTCATCATCATCATCATCATCGTTGTCATCATCATCATCATCCTCATGATCATCATCATCGACATCATCATCACCATAATCATCAACAACATCATCTTCGTCGTCATCATCGTCATCATCATCATCATGATGGTGATCATCATCATCCTTATCCTTATCATCATCATCATAATAGATTATGACTCTTCAAGTTATGGGTTGGGAGCAATACTAATGCAATATGGACACCCGATAGCTTTTGAGAGCAAGAAATTAAACAAGTGAGAACAATTGAAGTCTACATATGATAAGGAAATGTTGGCCATTATGCAGACATTAGCAAAGTGGTGACCATACCTCCTAGGGAGCAAATTCATGATCCACATAGACCACAATAGTCTTCAATACCTACTTCAATAGAAAACATTGTCCATAGAACAACATAAGTGGATAGAAAAAGTCGTTGCTTTCGACATGGAAATAATACACAAAAAGGGGAAGGAAAATGTAGTTGCAGATGCACTCTCCAAAAAAGATGAGGATATTATCTCTTACTCCATTTCAATCGCAATTCCATAATGGCTAGATGAAATACGAAACAAATACACTAGGGATCCAGAAAAAAGCACTATAATTAAAAATTGCAATGATCCCAAGTTTGAATGGAAAAACAATATCCTTTGGTATAAAGAGAGGATTTATTTAAACTCAAATTCTAAATTAAAGCCTAAGGTAATGAAGGACTCCCATGATTTACCAGCTGTAGGACACGTGGGATTCTTCAAATCTTACTATAATGCAAGAATATCATTTTTCTGGAAGGGGATGCAAAAAGATATCCAGCACTACGTGGTAGAATGTGACAAATGCCAAAGGAACAAAAGAAAAAATATTTTAACCCTAGGGTTACTTCATCCCCTACACATCCCCAACCAGGAATGCATATGGTTCCACAAAAAAACATCATGGTTCCAAAAACAATTCTCATATTTCCATAAATGCTTATGGTTCCATGAATGTGCATGGTTCCACCAATAATGCTCGTGGTTGCACCAATAATGCTCATGGTTCCATGAATGAGCATGGTTCCACCAATAATGTTCACGTTATCACCAATAATGTTCATGGTTCCTAATGCTCATGGTTCCATAAATGCACATGGTTCCATAAATGTGCATGGTTCCACCAATAATGCTCGTGGTTCCACCAATAATGCTCATGGTTCCATAGTTTCCCAAGAAAATACCATGGGACCTCGACATTGTTGCATGGAGGCTTGTTAAAAACCATGAACCATCTCTTCCTCCAATTTTCTCTCCATGGTTGGTAATTACACCAGTCCATGGAAACTTGCCTCTTCCTCACATATGGAGGCTATCCTATTCTCGGATCTATAAATTTGCTCCACAATTGGGATTTTGTGATATCTAGGTATTTTATATCTTCTTTGGATATACTAGTGGCATAATGTTCTCTCATTCGAGCCCTATATTGGCTCAAATTGGTTATCTCACTGTGGGCAATGTTGATAGACTCGATTATGTTTTGTAGTGATGTGGTGATGAAAACTCGAGAGGGTTCCCTGGTGTTCTTCAGTTCATCACTCAATATATTTAACTAGTTTAAATCCCTGTGTAATTCATCTTTGGGGATTTCTGGTGGTTCACTAAATTCATCTTCAGGTTTTTTTAGTGGTTCACCATCGAGTTCTTCTTTTAATTTAGGGTTTATTGGGTCCTCTGATTGGTTTGTTTCACTTCTTTGTACGGATGGTTCATTGGTATTTGTCATTATGGTAGAGGTAATGTATCTGCAATATCAAATTTGTTCGATTTCAATTCATTTGCAATTTTTTTTAATTTTAGATTTTATTTAAAAAAAATGAAAAATATAAAAAAAAACAAAAAAATGCAAATAGTAATCCACATACCTTATTCCAACGGTCGTGGGTGTCATTTTGGGGTGCTTGGACGCTTGTTTTTGGCTCCTTTGAGTCCAACTGTAGCTTGCTAATGTCGTTGCGCGCACACGAGTTTGTGAGTGGAAATGAACTATATTCGCTGTCGATTTTTTTTATTAAAAACATAGGAATGCGCACGCGTGTTTAACACGTACGCACTAAACACGCGTGCATGTCTTTGTTGAGGTGGCATTACAAACACACGTGTGCATGCCTAGGGGCACGTACGTGCTCATACTATCCACATCGGCAAGCCGACATGGAGGTTCAGCATAGCCGAAGCAGGAACGTGTGCGTGCGTGTAAGTGTGTGTGTGCATTGCTTTTTTTTTCCGCTCGCGTGCTCCCATGCATCATAATTGGGTAGCACCTTCGTGTGGGCACCTAGTATCCATGTAGCCTGAGGAATCCCCTAATCTTGGAGATCTTAGTGGATTTGGGCCATTCTGTGATTGATTTGATTTTTCTGGATCCACATTGACTCCTTTAGATATTACATGACCAATATAGTTCACTTCTTCCGTAGAAAACATGCATTTGGACATCTTGGCGTAGAACTAATTTGCTTTTAAAATAGAGAGTACCTCTTCTAGATGTACGAGATGGTCCTTCCATGTCTTACTGTATATGAGGATGTCGTCGAAAAAAAATACTACAAACTTCCTCAGGAATCGCTAAAATAAGTTATTCATGGTTGCTTGAAATGTTGCCGGAGCTTTCGTTAAACCGAAAGGATTTACCTTAAACTCATAATGTCCTTCATGGATCCGGAAGGCTGTTTTTGCCACATCTTCTAGCCTTACTCTTATTTGATAATATTCCGATCTTAAATCTAATTTCGAGAAGTACCTTGTGCAAGGAAGCTAGTCCAACATTTCATCGATGAAAGGAATGGAGAATTTATCTTTAATTAATATTTAAATAAAAATATTTTAATTATTTATTTATTGAACTTAAATTTTATAATTTATAAATTAATTTTAAAAGTAAATAATATTAATAACTAACTTAAAATTTTGGAATTTATAAATTAATCTTACTATATACTAAAAATTATTCATTCATATTTTTTCTAAATAAATCATATCATTAATTTATTTATTTTTATTGAAATTCAATTTCAATTATATTCTAATCAATATTATTTAAATATTTTAGAATTATGTTATTTTAATCATTTGTCTTTATTTATTTTTATTGAAATTCCATTTTAATTATATTTTAATAAATATTATTTAAATATTTTAAAATTATGTTATTTTAATATTTTTTTTTAAACTACTTTATATATTATTAATTCAAGGTTTCTTTTTATTAAAATTTCTGAACTTTTTTATAAAAAAAAAATTAAATGAATATTTTAAGATTATGTAATTTTTTTATTTAATAAAATGTAATTTCTTATTAAAATTTATGATTTAAAAAAACTTTTAATGATTGAAATCTACGACTTTTTTAGTAAAAAAGACTTCGGTAAAACTTTTAAGATTATGTAATATTAAAATTTATTATTTTTTTTATAAAAAAAAAAAACTTAGTAAAACTTTTAAGGTGATTGAAATTTACGATTTTTTTAATAAAAAGTATAGGTGAATTTCTTAAGATTATGTAATTTTTTAATTAATAAAATGTAACTTTTTATTTAAATTTATGATTTGTTTTTATAAAATAATTTAAAAAAACTTTTAAAATTATCAAAAATTTTAGAATTAATAAAATGTTAAATTTATTTTATTTTGATTATTAATATTAAATATTTAATATATCTAAAAGGATATAATAATGTATTGATGTGAAATTATATATATAGTCTTATACATATGTTTATGGTAAAAATAAGTTAATTTTACAAGACAAAAATAAATTAAACTATGGCTTATATGGTTGCCACAAGGTTTTTGTTTTTTTTTTCTTTTCTTTATTATCTCACTCCTAGATGCTTTAGTTAACTCTGTAAAAAAAAACAATATAATAAGAATGAAAATGTTAGTGTATACATTATTTACGTAAGGTATATATTTGTATAAATATATACACTACTTGTGTATAATATACTAGTATACACACTAGTATATTTGTGTTTCTTCTTTACATTAATCTATATTATTTTTGGCTAAGCTTCTATGTGAAGCTATAACTAGTTGTTGTGTTTGAGATTATACCATCTATCTATTTGTGAGCTTCTTCAAGCCTATTATCGTGCATTGTGCATGCATTTGCATCTAAATACTGAATAAATTTGCATTTAGAGTTAGAAATAATTTATATAAACAAAAATTAGTAATTGTTGATGGGAGAGAATCATGATGGATTCTTTACATAGAACAAGGTGAAGTCTAATTAAGTGAATGATAATTGGGACTTCTCTCCTTGGCGAACCTAAGATGTAGAAGGGACTAGAATGGAGTGAAAGTTATTCAACACCACAACATGGCCCTAGTGCATTAGATAATTTCTTATGGAGTAATGATTCACTTTAGTTTATGGATCACTTTAATGGAGTGAAATATGTAATAAATCCCAACTCAAACAAAAGAAACTTTCAAAACTGCATGCTTCTCCTATAGGGGAACACTAAGGAGTTTTTATTTTTTAGAAGTTACCATAGGATCAAGAAGAAATTTTATATGGAAGGTCTTAAAATTGATGTTAAATTTTTTTATGATGGGGTGTTTGGTTTACAAATGGAACACCGGATGGAAAACCAAAAACTACACAACTTCACATAGTACAAATGTACATAGATGAAAACACTTTATTTTTTGAATGAATCAATATCAAATTTGGTTTTTGTCGAAAGAATAAAAATGAAAGGAACCAACATTTTAAAATACCATTTAAGTTAAGAACTAAAATTTGAAAATTTGGAATAATATGTTGAATGAGAGAGAGAGAAAGAGGTGCTATAATAATAAATTGTATTTTAAAAAGACAAAAAATACTTGTGTGTCTCATGGTTGTTCACACCCCACCAAAAGAGTCAAGAAACAATAATACCTTACATTTTCAAATAATTTAATCTAGTAATGGTTAGGGTTAGCTCTTTCATAGTAATTAAATTAGTAAGCTAGTTATTTACATTATTAAGGTTAGAACATTAATGTCAATATTTTAAAATTAATTAAATATCTTAGGACTAGTAATGTAATAATAATTATTGTTTTTGGAATTAATGTATTAATATTAATTATTAAGGTTAGAGTTTTAACTAGTGTATAAACATCAATCAATTTGATAATGTTAGTGTATTAAATTTAATAAGGTTAAGTATATTTTTAATAATTAAATTTATTATAGAGCTTTCAAAATATTAAAAGTTAGGGCTACCATATCCAATTATAAAAATATGGCTTATTATGTTTAATTTTTTATTATCATTATTAAAATTGTTCTAATTTTTAGGGTTAAACTTTTAGTTCTCTTAAGCATCCAAAACTCAAACATTTGTCAAGAGTTAAAATCAATCTCAAAAATTATTATTTTTATTAATTTTTTACTATTCTCTAAACCTAAGATCTTGAGACAATCTTCCTCCTACCACATTGACATTTATATTTCACTCATATTCATTTCGTATAAATTACATTAACATTAATCCAAAAATCACATTCATTTCGTATAAATTACATTAACATTAATTCAAAAATCAATAAAATTTCTAATTAAAAAATAATTTATTTCTTATTTCTTATAATTTTAGTTTTTAATAAATATAAAACTCAAATAATTAATCATTTAACTTCAATATTCCGAGATTTTTTGAGACCTCCAATCATGTGTATTTATACCAAAGCTCTAATATCTATTAGTCATGTGACATAAGAAAATTAGATGGTAGGGAATTGTCTTAGAAAAAACTATGATAGTTTGAAACCATACCATGTTGGAAAGCCATTAAAATCTTGAAATGTGTACATAGTAAGAGAGAATTTCAAAATAAATTCCAATAAATATCTTAATTAGAAAGAGATATAATAAATATGCTTTTCAAATTCTAAAGGGTTTGATATAATAGCAATTAAGGAAAAAGATACTAAACGTGCTTTTTCAAATTATATGAGATTGTTTAATATATAATTATTATCCAACTATCTTGCAAATCAAATATATTATTGACTCTTGCACAGAAGAGGTGCATTTTACATCCCAGTAGGAGAGAGATGTGTAATTCCTTCCATGGTCATCCTAGAGTTGACACTTGTCTTTTATAAAAAATAATAAAATATTATTAAAAATAACTTGTAAGCTTAAATTAAATTTAAATTATTTAAAATTGCATGTATAAAATTACATAAAAACCATAAAAATAGATTACACATTTCTACCCTACAAAAAGGTTTTGCACTTTGAGAAATTTTATTCATCTAAATACTTGGTAAATCCCCTTTTAAATAGATCTATACTAATCTTACTAATCAAATAAAAACAAATCCATATTTGAATAAATCTCAGGGTCATGTAGCTGATATCTTTTGTATCAATCAAATGGAAGCATCTAAGAGAGTTTTGTATGCTATAGGCAAAGTGAATCCCGCTGTTAACATTCATCATCTCGTCATTCGATAAGTGATACACATCATTTAGTTCACATGCATACATATTTACGTCCTTTCTTGGATTGTAAATATATTTAAAGTATTTATGTGTGGCTCAATATAAATATTAATGTACTGAATGATTTTAAGAATGTCAATGGTAATAGCAGTTTGGAAATGTCAAACCTATATTCTATCTTAAATGGAGATAGGATTTGTTACAACTTGTTAGCATCTATACAGTTAACTAGTTCATGTAGACTAATGCTCATTGATTTCATATTCATATTTTCACATGGTGAGCACTTCCTAGGCTACTATTTTTATTTTATTCTATCTATTCAATATGATATTTAATATCAATTGTTTTCATATTCTTCAATTTTATTTTGATTTATAAATTTGATTTGATTGTTGGACCCTTCATAAACCTAATCACACCTTCATAAACCTAATCACACCAATTGTCCAAATCTATTTAATTGTCCCATCAACATTCATGGGTTTGAAGTAGTTTCCTTTAATTCTGTAGTTACACCCATTTTGGTTTGTCCAAATCTATTTAATTGTCCCCATCAACATTCATGGGTTTGAAGCAGTTACCTTCAATTTTGAAGTTGTAACTGTCTACATGTCATCCTTTCTCGAATCAATTCAATAGTCTGCCATCACCATTGCAAGAATTGTAGCAACCTTTTTTTGTAACAACATGACTTATGCACATGGAGCCCAATTGAACCTGATTTGCATTTTTTGTAACAACGTGACTTATGCATATGGAGCCCAGTTTAAACTGATTTGCAGCTTCGAATTGTGCATAATCAGATTAGATACTTTCAAGATGTGTAGTATAGAGACAAGGAATTTCATTTTTGGAGATAGCTGATGGAAATTACCTACATTTCATATTGTGTCACTTGCAAAATTTTACTGCAAGATCTTTGATGTAGGGTAAATATAATGAGAAAGACATTTTTTTTAAGAGTGCGCCGGCTATAATGTGGACTAGGCTGTCCAACATCGTATTGAGATCATCCTCTCAGAAATCTCATGCAGTTAGTTGACCATATATATACAAGTATTATACTAATAAATACACTTATAAATACGAGCATTACATGCAAAGCAGCAAGGTAACCCTTTGATCACATGAATCTAAATAAAGACCCGTGAGAAGTCACAATAATACTTTCAATGAATGTAGAAACTATACTAGTGACTAGACGAAGAGCGTCACCTAATTAACATTTGTGAAACAACACACAGAAACTATCTGGAACTCTCTTAGCATCAGGAGTTTGAATGTATCCTCTGAACTTAGGATCAGTTTGCACATGTATTTTGCATGAAGTTCCAGGGATTGGCAAGCCAAGCTTATGCAAGGATATTCCCTATCACCGTTACTATCGAAGATTTTCTCAGCCTCACATTGTTGGGGTTCGGGCTTCGCTGCTTAAATGATTCACAACTTCACAATCTTTGGCATTTTTTAAAATGTTAGCACCGCAATCTAGATTCAAATTTGTCTGCTTGCTTACTATTCAAATTTGAAACACGCCCCTCTACCCATTAATTTTATGTTCCCAAACGAATGAATGAGTGAGGACGCCAATGCAAAACATTAACTGATACAATAGAGCTTGAGGGGACAACCTGGGGTGTGGTTTCCAAGGCACCCTAGCTGAGGTCTTCCACACTTGGTAGCTGTTGGTTGTGGAGCCTAATCTTCCAGATCTAGAGATATTATTCAGTTGTAATTGTAGCCCAGAAGTACTATACACTCGTTCCCCCTACCTTAGGGTTTGGGGTAGTGCCCTGAAAAAGGGGGTTCAGGGGCGGAGCCCCCGAAAAAAAAATTTTGGGATGTGTGTTGGCCAACAGTATTGCGGACCCATGGTATTGGGTTAACCCTAGAATTTTCCCATTTTCTTTCCCCTATAAAAGAAAGAATTGTAAATCAACTAGGTATGGTATTGTATTGTATTGGAAAAGAGACTGTGAGAGCATGAAGAGGAAGTATAGCGGTTTTTCTACAAGGTGTATCCCTTCATCTTTCTGGACTATAATAAAAGGACTGGAAAATTTCTTTGTGGACGTAGCCCATCATTTGGGTGAACCACGTTATATCTATGTCTCTCTGTAATGTTTTAATGTGTTTTGCATCTTGTTCATTGATTTAACTGTATATCTATTATTGCTCTGTGGTCCTGTTTTCTAACAGCAACTCTGGTAACTCATAGCATTCACTAACATTTAGTTCTCTAATCTGCATAAGCTGCCCCAATCCTCGGATGCTCTGGAGCTTCTTACATCCCCCAACATCCAACCTCATCAACGAAGTGAAATGTTCCACACTTGGTAGTATCTCACGGCATCCATGAACATTGAGTTGTGTAAGATTTGTGAGCTGCCCCAACCATGGGATGCTCTAGAGCTTCTCGCATGATGTCCCATCCATGAACATCGAGTTGTGTAAGATTTGTGAGATGCTCCCACACCTGGAAACTCTCGCATCTCACTGCATCCATGAACATCTAGATGTGTAAGCTCTGTGAGCTTCCCAACCCTAAGATTCTCTGGAGCTTCTCCCATCCCCTAAATCCATCCTCTTCAAAGAAGTCAAATGTTCCACACCTGGAAGCTCTCGTATTTCACGGCATCCATAAACATCTAAATCTAGACGTGTAAGCTTTGTGAGTTGCCCCAACCCTGGGATGCTCTGGAGTTTATGGGATCCCTCAACATCCAACCTCTACAATGAACTCAAATGTTGCAGACCACAGCATCTCACAGCAGCCATGAATATCTAGATGTGTAAGCTCTGTCAGCTAGCCCAACCATGGGATGCTCTGTAGTTTATCACATCCCCAAACAGCTAACATATTCAAGCTCTCGTATCTCACGGCATCCATGGACATCTAGAAGTGCAAGTTTTGTGAGTTGCCCCAACCCTGGGATGCTATGGAGCTTCTCACATCCGCCTACATCCAACCTCTCCAAAGAAATCAAATTTTCCACACCTGGTACTCGTATCTCAAATTAAATTAAATTTACCTCCGGTCTTTAAATTCAAAATTCAAAATTAAATTTCCCTCGCATCTTGAAAATTCAAATTAACACATGGAAAATGGCAGCTACGAAGAATCGATGGCGATGTGTGATCGTACGTATTGATACCGTAGACTCTCGCTGAAATGATGGGAAATGACTACCAAAAATAGTTGTTGAAACCTGATGTTAGCATTCATGGAATGGATGGGCATAAGAATACCATGGAGGTATCATAGGTAGTACAGATTCGTCTTAAAGACGAATCTATCCAGTAAATAAGGCTCACCCCTCAAACACAACATTTAACCTACTTCAATTTGGCACCCAAATTAAAAACCTTATTCCACACAAACAAACAGAACCCTTATACTCAAGATTCTACAATTAGTTTATCAAATAAAGAATCCATACTCATATCATCATTGCTATAATGTCCTTCCTAAATCAAAAGATTAGTGACAATGCATTTTCATATAAATCTAAAAATATAATTTATATATACGTGAAGATTTATTTATAACTTGTGTGGAAATGTTGTTCCCTCGTGTTAAATTGAGATAAAGTGTCGAACACCTTTAACAACTTTTGGCATGATGGAACTTTAAGGGTTTATCTTATTGGTATGTCCACGTCCAAATAGATTGGATTTAAACAAAACGACATTGCATTTTTAAAGCTACCTCATAAAGAAATATGAAATCAAAGAAAAAGATAAATCTAAGATCTATAAGAAAAGACATTGAAATGATTAATAATACACTATATTGACCTTATCGGCCATATGATGCTTTAAATATCGATTATTTTTACACGTGTGATGTAATGATGAACTATTTATTTATATTTATCTAATGGTTATAATCATATTGATATAAAAAAGGTTTTGATTTTGTCGCAATGATTTTAGACCCATAACCCTAGGTCTATTGGAGCCATGCATGTGATCTCTCCTCTCCTCGACCTACATGCATGAAGCATAGCCTTGGAGCTTGGTGTTTGGAGCTAAGTTACATGGAGTGGTAAGACTACTTTCTTGTTATTTGGATAGAAGAATTAATCTTTTGTGGAGTTTGTGAGCCAGAGTTACTGCAAAACTAATGCATGGAGAGTTAAGTGGAAATCCGTGCATAAAAAATCGCCATGGTTAACTTTGAGTGTAGTAGTACCTTGTAGACCCGCATGGACACTTGGAGGTTTCTCCTCTTTCTTGCTTGCAACCTAAAGGTTACCTACATGTGCAACCTTCCTGAAGAAGTTTTAGGTATATCTGGTTGGATAGAATTGTGTATCGTTTACATCTCTTCAATTGCATGCACATGTGTGGTGAAATGTCCCTTGTGTCAACCCTTGACATAAACTATGTAAATGATGTAACATTGTTGATAATTTTAAGGAACATGGCGAGGAGCCTAAGAGAAAGGCCCTACCATGGATTCCCCAAAGGTATATGGTTAGTTAACAATATGCAGGTCAAATCACAATATCAATGTAAATATGGTGTATATGTGCATGATAATAATCAATAAATCCAAAACCAATTGAGCAAGGCAATAAGAGCATGGGGAATGATCATGGGTCTAAAATCAGTGGTGCATCCTATTACGTCATTGTAGAGAAAGGATGTGAAGTTCACATGGTGTGAGAAATGTGATAAAGGTTTCCATCACTTGAAGGAATTACTCACTCGTGCCCCTATTATGAAGATCACAAATATAAATAAATATTTTGTGGATTGCACAAACGCTTGCATCAAAAGGATTAGAGGAGTACTTATGTAGGAAGGACATGTTATATGTTATCAGTTGTGCCAAAGTTAAAGAATCATGAGAATAATAATGTGATGCATAAACTGGAGCTAGGTGTTTAGTGCACACCTTGAATATGTTGCAACACTGCCTACTCAGAAGAAATGTTGAGTTGCACATTGATCAAATGAGCTTGAAGTATATATTTGATCATCCAAATATAAATGCTCGACAAGCCAGGTGGTTGGAATTCCTAAGGTAATTCGTTCTTGAGATCAAGCATGTCAAAGGTAAGGAGAACAAGGTTGTTGACACACTCAGCAAAAGGTTTCATGTCACATCCATGAGCTTGTGTCGTGCTGATCTCAGAGGAGTCTGCAAGGTCATAGCTAAAGATGAGAAGTACGTGCAAGTGCATGCAGAACTTAGGAAAGCAAAAACATACAAGAAATACGATGGATATCAATTGAAAGAGGATGGAATTCTTCTATTCCAAGGATGACTATACATTCTAGACACTTTATTGATCGGAATGTGATTCAGGTGGAACCAAAGGGAGAGTTCCAAGTGGACCCTATATGCATCATAAGAAGGAAGGATTTTGTGTTTAAGTACCATGCCATCGACTAGGAAAATGTGAAATGTAATCACTTTGTCCTAAATGAGGATACATGGGAGTTGGAAGATTCCATGAGTCAGGAATACCTATTCTTGTTCAATTTTGAAGAGCACTAAAGACAATGTTGTATTAAGGGGAAGGGTATTGTAATGTCCTTAGTGTCAACCATTGACATAAACTATGTAAACGATGTAACATTGTTGATAATTGTAAGGAACATGGTGAGGATCTCAAGGTAAAGGCCCTACAATGGATTCTCGAAGGTATATGGTTAGTGAACCATGCATGGGTCAAAGAGAAATAACAATATAAATATGATGTATATGTGCATGATTATAATAAATAAATTCACAATCGAATAAACAAGGCAACAAGATCAAGGAGCATGATCATCCTAAGGTTAGGAGGGATGTATTGAGTCCATGAAGCCAATAGATGAGAGCCAAGTGTCCTAGAGAGGATTGATGAGCCATTAGATGTTAGTTTGACTCGTGAACCCTATTATTTAATGCTTCCAAGAGGAAGGTAGTTGAGATAGATATTGTCATGGGGAAAGGAAGGCATGGTTCTGAGTTTCCTTATGACAGAGTAGTGTTAATATCCCTACAAAATTGGGAAAGGGATTTTCTTATTTAGTAAGCAACCAGTCAAATTGATGTTATCCTTAAATTACCTATCAGATGGGGGATGGCTCAGTACCATGTTGGTGAGTCTGTAAGTAATAATGTTAGTAAGTATGTTAGCCAGTTAATGAAGTTGCATGGTCAAGTAACTTGGACGTTTTTGGGTGTATTTATCTTTCCATGTCTGAGTGCAAGTCATCGTTGATGTTATCCATCCCTCGACCATTATAACCATTTAAATATGAGGAGAAAGAGTTGACCCTTTCCTAAGAGGAAGGAAAAACTAAAGAGTGAAAGAGTGGAGAGTGGATCATATCTTTGTTTCGTGGTAATGATTGTGAGTCAAAGAGGTAACTGGAGAGTGAAACTGCTATGCTTTCTTCTGTGGGTCTAGGAAAAAGAGTGGTATCAAATTTACCCATCTAATTATATCGAGTCTGAGCATCCTGAGTCTATGTCGAAGACCTGTGTGATAGAGTTCCCAGATGTGTCCGAGTAAGTATTAATAGAGTGGTGAAGTGTCGTGAATCCCCATTCGCATGCCTAAGAAGCCATATTTCATTAATGTTTAGTTGACCCAAGTGTGGTTGTCTATGATTCATGTTATAGAAGAGTGGTATGTTGTACAGTGACTAAAGCAATTCCTTAGAGACATTGGTTGTGCACAATTGTCAATACCTTAATGATAGCACATTACCCCATATAGTGTGGCCCATTACCCCCTATATTGTGGTGCATTAAATATTATCTATCTCGGATTGGGTCTCTTAGTTGTTATTGTACACATTTGTATCCTATATATAGGAAGGATATATTCTCATTTTAGTCATCCTTGTATCTTATCTTGTCTTATGTACTTAGTACATTGTGTAAGGAGGTTCCTCCCTCGAATAGGATTGTTATTTATCTCCATTATTCGTTGTTAAGGAATGGATTAATCTATTATTTACTATTTTTTCTCTTTTATGCTATTTCTGATACATGGTGGCATAACATTTAGTATCAGGGCTCTTTCCTCAAGACTGGATTCTACAAAACAAGTCATCTTGGAATTTTAGCTACAAATTTTCTTATACAAGGATTCAGATATCGAGGTTAAAAACTCACTTCTAGAACAAGCCGAAATATCTCCAACACAAAATTTAGATCTCGATCCATTACAAATTTCGAGATAATTGTGGAGGAATCTAGGGTTTTTTACTAGTCCAAAACCTATTATAAAACAAGTGTTCTAGGGAAAAAGGTCATATATGAGGCATCCGAGATTGAAATTGAGTCAGACTAGTTGAATCCGAAAGAAAATGGACCAGGATATCTATGGTATAATTTTCATCTATAGAAATGAAATATTGGATACGTGGCATATAGTACAAGTTTGTTCTTTTGGATAGGAAAAAAAATAAGAAGCTTTGGGATATTTGCAATAACGTTTTGTTGGTGAATCTAAATTAGGTCAAACATGAGGCATTGGAAATACGAGACATCAGGGTACCAAAATCAAAATTTTCAGACCCATAGGAGTCACAATTCAAATTTTACCTCAATTACAAGTCGGCCCAAAATTAGTCTTCTAATTAGGGTTTGAAAAAGGTATGTCATTTTGCATTTGAATAGCTTTGAGTAGAAGGATATATTTGTGGTAAACTCTAGGGTGTGACATATATTTATTGTTCAAAATTCCACCAAAAGGAAGTCGAAAGATTCACACTCCACTCAAACCCCCAGAGGATTCATCCCTGACATACAATGAAATGGTATACATATCTTTTAGAGTGTCCAAGTTGGAAGGTATGATTAAAGGAAATGTGAAAATTGATGACTTAGTTAAATTGAAAAATAAGATGGCTAGTAAAGAGGATCTCAAAAGGATGGCTAGTAAAGAGTATCTCAAAGGGATGGCCAAAAAAAATATATTCAAGACTTGAAGGAATTAATGATGGATATAGAACATAGCTTTATTCCTCATGTAGAGGACAAGGAGGAAAAAGAGGACTTATTCTAGTCATGTCTGGAGAAACTTGAAAGATAATTGTAGAGAAGGAAGTTGGAGTCTTCAAAAGTTGATGGTTCACTATAACATCATGGGTTCAATTCAGGTCCAAGGAACTACTCTATCCCCAAGATTGACATGAGAAAGTTTGATGGAAAGGATCTAATCACTTGGATTTTTTAGATGGAGCAATTCTTTGATCTACACCAGGTGCCCACTTTACAAAAGGTAACTATTGCATCCTTATATTTAGAACTTGATCAATTTGTATGGTACCAATAACTTTGTGACCGTAAAAAGGAATCTATTATCTCTTGGTCTATATTCACAGAAGAATTGATTGAACATTATGGGGATATAAATAGAAATACCTTCTTTATCCAGGTGGTGAATCTCAAGCAAAAAGGTCAAGTTATAGAACATGTCGAGCAATTTCAGCAACCAAGTCTCAGAGTGAATAATATTTCAGAAGATTATTTCTTATATATCTTTATTGGAACCTTGAAACATAACATTAAACATGAGGTGTGTCTCATTGAACCATCATCCGTAGATAAGCATTTCATGATGGAAAGGACAGTTAAAAGCAAAAATATGGCAATGACTACTAGAAAGTCTTTGTCCAACACATACAGAGAAAGTAATGTCCCCTATTATAAACCACCACAAAGGTTGACACCCCAACAACTAGATGAAATAAGAACAAAACGATTATGCTTCAATTGTGATAGCAAGTATATTAAGGGATATAAGTGCGATGAGAATAAATTATTCTACTTAGATTGCAAAGAGGAAGAACCAAAAGAAGAGGAAGCATCTCAAGAAGAGGCAACTTCAGAATAAATAGAAGAGGACACTTCAAAAGAAATTACTCCCACCATATCTTGTCATGCATTGGGTGGAATTAGAACTCCTCAAACTCTCAATATCGAGGGATACATCAAAAAGAAGAAGGTAATAGTGTTGATTGATTCCAGTAGTACTCAAAATTTCATTCATTGTAAATTATCCAAAGTTCTTAATTTCTTTGTATATCCAACACCATAATTTTAAGTAATGATTCCAAATGGGGGAACTATAAATTGCTCAAGGAAATTCCATAATATCAATTTCTATGGGGGAATATGTATTAATAGTCCAATGGTTTCTATCACAATGGGTGGTTTGATGTTGTCTTAGGTGTCCAATGGTTACAATCATTGGGAACAATGGATTTTAATTTTCAAAAACATTTCATGAAATTTTCATGGGAAGGAAACAAATATGAGTTAAATGGTATCACAAGAAAACCAAGCAAGTTGCTAAGCTCAAATGCTATGAAAAAGTTATTAAAAAGTGGACATCAAGGTGTAGTTGCACAATTATGCTCATTATATGTTCAAACCTCAAAGTTCCCTATATCACCAGATCTCCAAAGGGTCATTAATAATCATTCTAAGTTATTTGAAGATATTTCCAAAGGTCTTCCACCTATTTGAGACTTTGATCATGCTATCCACTTAATTGTAGACAGTGTTCCTCCTAACATCAGACCTTATCGATATCCCTATAGCCAGAAGAGTGAAATTGACTCGTATGGTTCTTAAAATGTTAGAGTCTAGTATAATTAGGCCTAGCCAAAGTTCTTAATATGCACCAGTGGTAATGGTACCCAAGGAAGATAGATCATGGCATATGTGTCTTGATTATAGAGAAATTAACAAGATCACCATTAAATATAAGTTCCTTATTCCTGTCATTGATGAATTGTTATAGGAATTACATGGAGCAGTTGTCTTCACAAAGTTGGATCTTGGGTATCATCAGATTTGAACGAAGGATGAAGACATCCCCAAACAACATTCAAAACTCATGAGGGTCACTATGAATTTTTGGTCATGCCATTTGATCTCACAAATGCGCCTTCCACATTTCAAGGTTTGATGAATTCTATTTTCAAGCCTTTCCTTAGAAAATTTTGCTGGTATCCTTTGATGATATACTAATCTATAACAAGTCTTGGGAAGAACATGTTCAACATGTTGTCAGGGTACTACAACTACTAAAGGAGAAAGAAATGTATGCAAAACCCTCCAAATGTTTCTTTGGAATAAAGGAGGTAGAGTATTTGGGTCATATTGTATCTCATGAAGGTGTCAAGGTAGACCCTAACAAAATTAAATCCATCATGGATTGGATGATTCCCAAAACCTGCAAGAATATTCGAGGATCCTTAAGTCTAATAGGGTACTACCGTAATTTTGTTCATAACTATGGAAGAATAGCATCTCCTCATAACTATGGAAGAATAGCATCTCCTCTAATAGAGTTACTAAAGAAAGATGCATTTTCTTAGACTGCATAGGCAACTCAATCTTTTCAACAGCTCAAAGAGGCCATGTGTAAAGCTCATGTTTTGGCGACACCATAATTAACAAAAACATTTATTGTGGAATGTGATGCTTCAAGAAATGGAATTGGAGTTGTACTAATGCAAGAAGTACACCCTCTTGCCTTCACAAGCCATCCAATCAAGGGAAAGAACTTTTAAAAGCCCATTTATGATAAGGAAATGTTGGAAATACTACATTCCTTGAAGCAATGGAGGCCCTACCTTATAGGGAGATATTTCAAGGTTAAAATTGATCATGATAGCCTTAAATACTTATTGGAACAAAGGCTATCTTCCGAAGAGAAACAAAAATGGGTGACAAAGATGTTGGGATATGAATTTGAAATCATTTACAAAAAGGGGAAGCAAAATGCTGTCACAGACACTCTCCAGGAAAGAGGAGGAGGTTGAAGCATTAATCTATGATATCTTGATCATCCAACTAGATTAGATAGCCGAAGAAAGGGACGAATGGAAAAATGACGAAGAAATATGGACAGTTATTCAAAAGATGCAATAGGATCCTAGTGCCTCTAATACATTTAGGTGGAAATATGACTTGGTATGGTAAAAGGATTGCTTATATATTAGTAAGAGTTCCCAACTCAAGCAGAAGGTACTTTTTGGATTCCGCTCCTCGCCGATATGAGGGAACTCAATTTTCTTAAAAACCTACCACATGGTAAAGAAATATTTTTTTGGGAATGGTCTTAAAACTGATGTTCAAAAATTTGTGATAGAATGTTTGGTTTTCCAACAAAATAAAGTGGACACAATTAAGACCCCTGGTCTCCTACAACCACTTTCCATTCCAAGCCAAAGGTGGGGATAGAGGTCTCGATGGATTTTATCACATGTTTACCAAAGTCTGAAGGAAAGAGTGTCATTACAATGGTTGTTGATAGACTTACTAAATATGCACACTTATGTGCACTATCTCACCCCTTTAAAGAAATCATGGTCACAAATTATTTTATGGATACAGTCCAAAAACTACATGGAACTACAAATAATATAGTAAATGACAAATATCCTATTTTCATTGGAAAGTTTTGGACCAAATTATTTTCTTGTTTGGGTACTCAACTGGCTCATATCTCATCTTATCATCCTCAATCTGATGGACAAACATATATCGTAAACAAATGATTGGAAGGGTATATTCAATTTTTTGTAGTTGATAAACAAACATAATGGGTCCAGTGGTTACCCTTGCAAAAATGGTGGTATAACACTTCCTTCCATACATCAGCAAAAATGACCCCATTAGGCACTTTATGGCTATCATCTAAATTCCATCACATCTTCACTAAGAGATTCCTCTAAGGTTCAAGCAGTGGAAGACCACATGAAGCATCAACAACAAGTTCTTCGACTCTTAAAAGATGATAGGTAATAACTCCCGATTCAATTCTATTCCATTGACATATCATACATTTATACATTTCATGTGGCGGTAGAGAACCAGCCTTTTCACCTTCCTATGCAACTATTCATATTCCTATTTATTTATTTATTTACAATATATAATCCCGGCAGATTATATTCTAACAATCCCCCTCTTAATCCGAAGGGGTGTTTGTAAGTCCTAGCATGGTTCTGAATCTTTCAAACTTTTCTCGTCCAAGCGCTTTGGTGAAGATGTCTGCAACTTAATCATTTGTGGAACAATGTCGAAGATGGACTGTCTTGGCCTCTACATGATGTCGAATCAAATGATACTTTGTGTTGATGTGTTTGGTTCGATCATGGAATCTAGGATTCTTAGCCAGCTTGATTGCAGAAGTATTGTCGACCAACAATGGAGTGGAGTTCTCTTGTTTTTCTTTCAAATCTTCAAGTATCTTCCTGAGCCATACTATTTCTTTCGTTGCTTCAGCTGCAGCCACATATTCTGCTTCTGTTGTTGAATCTATCGGAACTAACTGTTTGCATTATC
>LPNX010350434.1:0-27932 GCA_001517045.1 Pseudotsuga menziesii | reverse complement strand
GAGAAACTTCATATGGCTTGGGGGTACCATAACAGATAGTATGACACCAGAAATCAACCTTTCCCAATATGCAAGAATAGTAAGCAAATATAACACTAAGGGATATCGAATCGTACCTTATTTCGAACGGTTGAAGTAGATCCCCATAGCACTTTTCCAATGCAATTTCAATTATGATTTGCTCTCAACAACAACAAACAAAATAAGAATGTATATATATATAAAATTTAGAGTTATTCTAGCATATATAATAAATCATGTATAAGCAATTAAATACATCCATGGATTCAATATTCAGATTTAAAATGCACAGGAATTGGATAGGAAAATATATTTCTATTAATAAATCAGAGATACAATAGTGACAAACTCTGTCGACACTTTTGTGAACTGGAGAAACCGAGTCCTCCACTTGGGCCTCCACCACTTCAATCCTCCATCTCTCGATATCAAGATCACAAAGTAAAGCAAATATTGGGAAGCCTACACTATGTTCTCCAAGGGACAAAGGGATGTAGACTCAAGTATAAGAAAAGTTGAGGCAACAATGGACTATAGTTCTCTTGCTCTTCAATTTTTCCTCTTTCAATGTATCCAAGGGTTTCCTTATATAGCACTCCAAAGAGGTAATGGAGGGTCGAATCTGAGCATTCTTAAGTCATATGGAAGGCCAAGATTCAATTTATTCGGACTCACATGAGGAAAAATCCAAAATTATTTGGACTTGTGCACACATCCCGATGTACGCGGGTTTGAGGTTAAAATTCGCGAGTATAGCTTTAAAGTTCGCATCTAATACAAGTCCATGGGGTCTAAGGATTCTGCAGAGGGACAGGAAAGGCCATAAATGTGTGATCTACCTGGTGTGGTAAAATCAGCTATAAAATATGCCCCCTAATGTGTGAGGTCAGAGGGGTAACATGATGGCCAAAATACATTATAAAATCCATCCCAGAAGTGGAGTAATGAAGACCCAGGTGGAAGAACCAGCCACTCACTAGTATGATACAATGATAAATCTCTACATGTGACTGCAAATACATGGAGCAATCCCGGATACATAATAGTACAATGGGCTTGAATAGGCATGATATACAAATTTTCATGTGTGGTCATCGCCATGTACAATATACAATGGATCAAGATCTCCATAATGGATGAAGATGTTTGATATACACTGGAAATACTAGAATCATGATCACGAGAGCTGAAATATCATGAATACCGGCACGATCAAGGAGGTAGCATATATGGAATTCCACCAAACCAAAAGGTCTTCCACACAAACCACTATGAGTACATGTCCTACTATGCAAATAGAGGTGTCGAGGTCAAACATAGTAGTCCATCGTCTGATTATTGGTCATTGATGTATACCATTAACATACGCGAGATAACCCCCCAATAATGAAAATGGGAATCAAGGTACAGAGTGCAATCTAACAAGTGTGAATAGATGTGTTGAGGTTGAACACTTGGAAGAATCCATTGATCAGGGGACATTGATGTATTCCAAAAACTGTCGATGGTGAGAGAACCTACCACTGATGACTATAAGTCTCAAGGCACTCAAATGACTCTAGACTCCTATTCCAGAATAAATGATCTGATGTCGATGGAGTAGAATCTACTGGAAGGAGGGCATTAAGGCATCCCCCATCAACCAACACGAGGTAATCAACAAATCTATATAATGTGGAAGAACTCAACGAACAAGATGTAGGAACCAGTAACAGTACCGGGAATGGCCGACATGAAAAGTCAAGATAAATGAGGAATGCCTAACTCGGGCTTCAACTTCCTTTGAATAAGAGCATAAGGCAAACAATGACTGAATGTAGGCAACATGGACTTGATATGCAAACTGGGACATCTATGTGACACAAGAGGCATCAACAGAGGCTCCATGGTGACTGGAAGCATAACCAATCAGTGGAGATAAAATCAGATTAAGGAGTACAACTCCTAAAGTCAAACTAATAACCCGACCAATGGATGTGATATACAGTGCTCTGTTCAAAGGCGACACAAATCAACTGCTGCCAAAGATAACATCTTTTCTCGTCCAATTTTTTATATTTTTCTTTTTGGACTTTTTTTCAGATGTTTTGAAAATATTGAAAAAGAATAAAAGTGCTTTATAGTACATAGCTAGGAGGAGACGAGTGTCAAGGACAGGAAAGCTAGTTCCAAGAATTGGAACATACCTATGCTCAATGAAAGGACACACGTGGAGGGTAATGACACTCAAGGGAAGGTCTCCTTTTGGTAAAAGGGTGATCAAGCTGCAAAGGATATATAAAAAGGCTATCCTTGGCTAGACATGAGACAATCACGGGCTATAGTGCTGTTAACTCAAAGTCAGGGAGTCGGCATAAAGCTCAATAAGGTAAGAAAAACTCATGAAATGTAATTACAACTTGACATATACAAGGGATCCCCTATGGGGAAAAGCCAACATAAATTTCAAGAGGAGTATGAATCTCTTGCTCAAGGACATGGCAGAACTAAAAAGGGACTCCCACAACCTAAAGGGGGTATCTCAACATGGGCACCAAATGCAAAATGGGATCTAACTAGGGCACCCATGTATAGGAAAGCTCTACCATTCACACGATACCACTTCTAACAGCAGCATGAAGGTTCTGTGATGTTATGGAATGGGTTTGTACCTAAGGTTAAAATGAAACAGTCATAAGGTCATGCAAAATGCAGGTGGATGTGAAATCCTAACCTATATGCTAGTTCAAACATTATACATGTAATAATCATGAACGAGTCAAAGACTCGGTCAAAATGCACTCAAAATAGGCCCCTACAACATCATATTAGTCCAAATGGTCCAAAAAGGTCAAAAACATGTAAAAACTATAGAAAGTGGGTACAAATTTCAAAAACAAATTCTATAAAATAGTGAAAAAAATAAGAATTTTCATACCATTTGAAAATTTACCCACCATAGTGCTTTTGCACTCAAAACTTCAGAAACTAATTCCGGGAGCATCCTCCAGCGAAATCACTCCCCATTTGGTCTTGGTAACTTCTCATGCCCTACTCCTTCATTTACATGTTTTTATTTTTTAATTTGGCTGTCAATTTTATTATTTGGGCCATCCAAAATAGTGTGTTTCGGCCCACGTGGAAATTGGGTCTTTTTTTACGTATAGGGCTAGGTATATGCGGAAAATACCACGATACCCATGTACATACACAACTGTTTCAAAAATAGATGCATACAGGGCCGCAAATGACAAATGCAAGGTCAAAATATCATGAAACTTGGAAATTTTTGCGTAGGATGGTGCTAGAGTGGAGGGAGCATGAACATGGTGATTTTGAAGAGGCTATGCAAGCTAATATCATGGCTCAAAAAACTTTAAGGGCATGTGGAATATAAAATATTTGGCACCTTGGAAGCTTAAGGGAAAAGCCAAGGCTACTCCAGCTGCTAGTGGATTACTGGGATCCTACCTTAGAGACTTTTCAGTTAGATGACATTCCCCTCAACATTGAAGTTGAGGAAATTTACTTTATCACAGGATTGTCCCACAGAGGAGAGGTGGTAAACCTATGATCTCGTGGGAAAGGAGGTGGGCTCACTATAGATGAGTACATTGTTGTTTATTGTGTCCCAAATATAGAGAAGGTTGGGAATCAAATCCCAACAAACTCAATCCAAAATCTCGGGTTGAAGTCCATACTGTTGGAATTGGGCAGGACAGCGGGATTGGCATCTCTCCACCAGGCTTCAAGTCCTTTGATGTTCTATGTAGTGGAGTGCATGCGTCCTACTATATATGACTGGAGTACCTCACTGCTGAGCAACATGAAACAACAACTTACTGACTGCAATATGGGGAGGGTGAGGAACAACTTAGTCCTTTGATGTTCTATGTAGTGGAGTGCATGCGTCCTACTATATATGACTGGAGTACCTCACTGCTGAGCAACATGAAACAACAACTTACTAACTGCAATATGGGGAGGGTGAGGAACTTCAGCTACAGAAGCATCTTGAGTGCTTTCTTTTTTGAGCGTGTGTCGAGGCTAAGCCCTAGAGTTGAGATTCCCCCACACATAGTTCAATATCCAGCTCAGCTATGCTGGGTAAATGTGATGCAGAGACTAGGAGGGGGGCGGGTGGCCAACCCCTACCCAACAGATTTCTTTCTCTGGTAGCGTAGACAGATCATCACCATAGATGACTATCCCTATGCAGGGATCGACTTCCATGGAGATCTGGACATTCCCATACCACTAGGCTCTGCATATGGAGATATAGGTAACAAATCTCGACTCCAACTTATTTTTTGAATTATTAATTTTTTTTGTATTTTTTAATATATGGAATTAAAAAGACATGTTTTTGGTGTGGTAACATATAGTGATCCTCTGTCATGTACATGCAGATATGGGACCACAACAGCCAGATGGTTTCCCTCATCATCGATGGAGGGGAAGAGGAGATGAGATCATCGGTGTGGATGCAGAACATACGCTCCAAAGCATTCACGTGAACTTTGTTCGTTTAACACATAGGGTTCCCATGGCGCAATTCAAGGACTTTCCTGAGGCCATACAGTGCCAGGTGGTTGAAGTACCACATGAATGGGTACATTTATTTTTCCATCTAGATAGAGCCGTAGTATGCTACCATGATCAGTACCCTCCTCCCCCACAGGCTTAGAAGCTTGGGGTGTATATTTTTTGAATGACCGTGTAGTATAATTTGGTGGCTCGGAAGCCCCATTTTTGTATATGACACTTATGTATTATGACACCACATTTTTGGACATATAGTTTAATGAAAAAATACCTATGATGATCGATTATTATTTTATTTACATGTGTAAATGTTTGTGAATGCTTATGGTCTGTGAAACAAATGCCAATATAGTACATAGTTAGCATATGAATAAAAAAATTGATTAAAATTTCTTGTAATATGTATGTATGTTATGTTCTCAAATTGTCGTTCAAGCAACCTGACACGCAAGTTTCTTCGTAACAAAGTTGGATCCCTAACATGATACAATCCATTAAGTTGTGAAAACACTAAGTGCGAATCAAGACGTACATCAAGAGAGTGAACACCAAGTGAAATGGCATCACGCAATAACTCGATAATAACACTATGCTTTGCAACATTGTTCAATGAAAGTCATAAACAAACCCCTCCTGAAGACAACACTTGACCCATAGGAGTATAAATCACCCAAGCAGTCGAAGCTGAGTTTTCAATGTGGCGGCTAGCACCATTAGCGAATCCTACGTAAACCGAAGACTCTGTCGACATTTGCCACAACAAACAGAAGCTAGTCAACAAACTCAATCACCACAAGTAGACCAAAACTAAGCTATGCAAAATGTACAATAATATACAACAAGTTAACCTTGACTGAAAATCATGCATAGCACTTCTTAATATAGATCCCATTTCATGAAATAATCAATAGCCACAATAATATGATGGTGCCCCCCAGTCGAAGTTGGGCTGCAATCCATAAAATCGAACCCCCACTTAGTGAAGGGACCGACGGTGATGATTAGAGGCAAAGGGGCAAGGTGAGAGTGCACATTCTGTGCAAACACCTAGCAAGGGTGGCACCTCTTGACCGCATTAAAGTAATCTTTAAATATGGAAAACCAAAAATACCCTGCTCTCAATATTTTTTGGGATATAGAAAGCATAGATAAATTCCCACCACACGTCCCTCCATGGAAATCATTCAACAAAACCTTAGCCTCCTCATGAGTTAAGCAATGACGTAAAATGGAATCAACCCCACGTTGGTACAAAGTGTTATCCACAATGAGGTAATTCTTTGATACATTACATAGTAATCGATGCTCATCCCATGAGAGGTGAGAAGGAACCTTCAAATTTTGCAAGTAGACAATGATGTCCCCATACCATGGGTCAACAGTCAAGATGAAAAATATGTGCTCATCAACAAACGAGTCCTCATGAACTTCTCCTTCATCCAAACTCACAAAATCGGAGATAAGCTCAGCAAAAATCAATGACTTCTTCGACTTTGCCAAAACAAACTTGAAGTCAAACTCTTGCAATATCACAATAAATTTATTGTATTCCCCCCCTATCATCCTTTGAGTGAGGATGAACTGAAATGGATTAATGTGAGCTACAAAGGAAGTTTAGAGAATAAGGATGTAATGTATCAAACATTGAACCGCATGGACAGTAGCTAAGGCCAACTTCTCAACATGGGAATAAAAAATCTCCACGTCAATAAGTTTTCGGCTAAGATAGTAGATGACATGCTCCTAAAGCTCCTCATCCTCTTGAACCAATACCATGCCAATTTTCTCTTGAGACATGCCCACATATATCACAAATACATGGCTATAGTCGGGTGGACTAAGCATGGGGGTCAATGCCAAGTATTTCTTCAAAGCATCGAAACACTCCTGAGCTCGCTCATCCCAAAAAAATGGAGTGTATTTCTTCAACAAACGCATGAAGCCTCTAGTCAAATTGGAAAAATTAACTACGAATCTTCACAAGAAGTTCGCCATACCTTGCAAACACTGAATATGTCTAATGTTACATGGTGAAGACAACTTAAGTATTGCCCCAACCTTCAAAGTATTGACCCTTATACCCTCTTTAGAGATAATGAACCCTAACAAACGACCAACCTTCACGAAAAATATGCACTTATGGGGATTTAACCGAATTTGATAACTACAGCATCTTATGAAAACCAAACTCAAATGATAAGGATGACCCACCCTCAAATGAGAGTGAGCAGCTAAGACATCCAAATATACTTCAATAATATGTTAAAGGTAGTAAAAGGAAAACGTCATAGCCCATTGAAATGTGGTTCCGACGTTTTTAAGGCCAAAGGACATTTTTCAATACGCAAGCGTGCCCCAAGGACAAATAAAGGCAGTCTTGTGTGGGTCCTCGAGTTTAATTTGGATTTGATGATAGCCAGAGAATCCATCCATAAAGGAGTAAACTTTGCTCCCCGCACACTCATCTAAGATTTGATCAATAAAAGGTGTAGGGAAATTATCCTTAAGACAAGCTCGATTTAAATCTCTAAAATAAGTGCATACTTGGATTGTTCCATGCTTCTTATCCACCGAAATGGGGTTTGACGCCCACTCCATCAAGGGAAAGAGATAGATGAATCCATCTTTGAGTAAATTCTCTATCTCTACCTTAATCGCAGGAGCTTTCCTAGGATTCATTGCTCTCAAACGTTGTCAAACAAGATTGGCATCCAGATAGGTTTTGATTTCGTGATCAAAAATGCGAGGGTCAATTCCTAGCATTTCTTCATATGACCAGACAAACACATCTCAAAATTATTTAAAAATATCGGTGTACTCTTTAACCTCATCAGGGGAACAATTCGCCCCAATGTACACGTTTTCAATGTTGTCAGGAACGCGAGAAATATTGATAGGTATATTTGGTGACAAGTTAGTCATGTTCCCTTCAACATACTTGTTAGGAGAGCTTAAAGGGACCATAGGCCTACCATTTTTCTCACCAAATATTTCCTTAAAATCATCTTGCTCCATATTATCAAGCTTAGGGAGGAAATAATATCTATGATGCAACTCTCCCCAAGGTTGTTCCAGCCCAGACATAGCCTCGAGAATAGCCTCATCTGATGGAAATATGTCATTGAGGCAGTCATGTGAGTGAGATGACGACACTTCCCAAGAAAGCAATGCATAAGGGTCCTCCTCTTCCGTCCGCAAAGAGGAAGGACTAGACTCTACAACCTAATCAAGATTAGCTTGATAAGCCACAATAGTTGTAGGAAACGGCATGTCTGTCTCGGCAGGTATAGAAACTTCCCTCAAAGTACTCGAAGAAGGGAGAGTCCAAGGATCCTCCATATGCGAAGTGTGAAAAGGAATTGAACTCAACGACGTTGAAGCCTTAACAAGACTAGAACCGATCATAAGGATGGGAGCGACACAACTAAAAGTTCCCATTAGCGAAGGATACATGCCTACCCAAATTTTCTCAGTTGTTGGATGAGAATGATCGATAACTGAGATCGAAAGCTCCCGACAATGATTTTGAAATAGAATTATCAAAGGATCTTTGATCGGCCATCACAACTTTCCCATACAAACGAAACCAAACAAACCAGAAGAGTGACGATGTGACAACTTGCATACTGTAAATCCAGTTCCTACCCAATAAAGTATTATAGTCAAGGGACACATCAACCACCTCCACCTTGATTGCAATGGTCTTCCCTCCCAATTGGACCTTAAGGGAAGGAAGAATGTCGTGTGGCCAAAATGATCTTCCATCAAATGCAGTTAACATGTTTCTTGACTTAGACAACGCAGGGGAACCCAACCCCTTCCAACATGACAATCACATCACTAAAGCCGCATCTTCCTCATCAATCACTGTGCACTTGATGGTGTTGTTTAGATACTCTACATGCACCAAAAGGGACACATAGTAAGGCAAGCGAGTCTGGAATCCATGAGTTTCAAATTTGATCACATAAGGAAATCTTCCATCATCCACCCCAAGAGCAGATAACAAGGCTTTCCTTTGCGAAGGACAAGTCTGAAGAACTTCTGATGTAGACATCGTACAAGGAGTTTGGCCCAAATCCTCGACAATAGAATAGTTATGGGAGGATCGGGAATTAGGATTGTGCCCCGAACACTTCAAGACTCCCTTAGTAATGTGAGATGGAGCTTCAATCTTATCACTAGGATTTTAGATACACAAAGGGCTCTCAGGTGGATCGGGTTCTTTCCCAAGGTCGGTTTGTGAAGAACCATAATCTTTAGAATGAGTCACAACATTTGTAGCATTCACCATGTTAATGCAACCATGGCCACTAGAGGTATCCAGCGGGTTTGGAGTCCCACCAGAAGCACCACCAGGATCCACGGTCCTCGAGTTCATATTCTGATTTTGTGGTAAAGGATTTATTAGCACAGTTGGGCCCTGTGCTATGAACTTTGAGGCATCTTCCATTTGAGGGCACAAGTGAGTGAGGTGATCATCCCTACACATCTTACAAGGAAATTTGACCTTAAGCTTAGGTTTCTTGTCCCCCCCCCATCATTGTTGTTGTCATTCTTGTCATTATTGTCGTTTTCATTCTTATTCCCACCCTTTCAATTATTTTTACCTTTCTTTTTATTTCATCCAGGTTCCTGGTTACCTTTCTGGTTTGATGATTGCACCAAAATTACCTCCGTCGTTTGGGTAGGAAGAGACGAAGCCATAGCTTGTCCTGACGTAGGTTGTCTAACATACAAATTACTCATTTGGTTTATAACCAAGCTTACAAGTTTAGCACTCGCGAAGCCAACAATGCCATCAGTATGTGGCCCAGGTTTAAGCTTAGGGTCGATATTGGATCTCGATGCATTCACTATGATCTCAAATAAGATCCCAGATTGAGAATAAATCAAATCCAATTCTTGAGCTCTAAAGATAGCTTGCTCCTTGTTTTGCACTCCGGATGTGGAAACATCCTTCGCTATGTAAGGCAATAGATACTTGAGGAACCATTCCAAAATCAACTCTAGTGGTATAAAGGCCTTAATCAATCTCTTTTGTCTATGCCACTCTTGAATATGATTAGATATATGTGTGTCTTTGTCCTGCCGAAATGTCGACAGAGTTCGGTACCGGCATCGTAACACACAGGTAGCTAAAAGTGATTAAGGAAGGTCAAAGCTAGGTCATTATACAATTTATAAGTCTCAAATGAACCGAAAGAGTTCAAAGAGCACCAAAAGTGGAATTTCATGACATGATCACCAGCGTCTTCACGACTCTTACCCTCAAACTTTGGAATGTCCAAAGGAAGCTTGGCGGGAATGACTCACCATGCTGGGTCATGAGAAACCGGATCATTTGTCAATCTCGACAAGTCAGGTAGGTTTAGCATTGCAAGGAAAGGGAGTATAGGTTTAGGCGTTTGGTTCCAAGCTCCCTGATAACGTTGGTTCACATAGGTTTGATTATTATAGACACCATGGCCTTTTCTAGTGGGATAGTATCCTCCTCCCATTTAACCCAAGTGGGGTTCCACATTGTAGTTTAGAGTACCTTGAGGCTGAGGTGCTACGAAGCCATAACTAGGAGACTAATAAGCGGGTTGATACCCGGACCCATAAGGTGTGTAATTTTATCCATAAGATGTTCCATAGGATGGCCCATAAGACTATCTATAAGGTGGCCTATAAGATTGTCCATACCCAGCTGACACATGAAGAGGCAGATAGCCTTGTGACACTACGGTGTGACTAGACACAGGAGTACCATGGCTAACAGTAGAACTCTAGCTCGAAGGACCACTAGAGTTAGGAAGAGGATGTGTCGTCAAAAAATAATTTGAAGGAATCAGTGTTGAAGATGATGGAATATGGGAAGGTATGTAACTCATACCCCCAATATTCACATGTCTAGGATCGGACCCCCGAACGGGAATAGCAGTTCTAGGCCTAGGATGCATATGTGAGGAAGCCTCCACAATAGGGATGGAAGGTGTAATATGACTAGTGCTACCAAACCTCTCCACATGGAAAGGAATGGAAGTGCCCCCAGGAAAAACAACAGGGTCAACACCTGATCCGACATGGGGTGTTGGACCAGTCTTGGGAAGGTCTGGCATGCCATACCTTATTGTGCTAGTGCTAGTGGGTGCATGGTGAGTCTCATGGTTTGAACTACGCGACCAATACCGATGATTTGCATACATGTAGCCCAGAAATTGTGAAGGATCATGAGGAGATGTCCCAACCATAGAATGGTTGGATCCCAACGAATTCCCATATGTGCTTGAAGGTTCATCCTCCCAAATGGGACAAGGAATATCATGGATCTCCAAAATCTCAGGCTCATGGCCACCCATGGTGTGTGAATCAAAGTGAGGTTTAGTCTGCCGAGACTGTCGGGTTCTCTCTCGTAAAGGAGGAGGAGATGTAGAAGGCAAAAGTCCTTCTAAATGACAAGAATGGCGGGGTGTCACATCCAGATCCACAATGACTCAAAAAAGAAGAGACTTAATCTAACTACACAACCCTAAGTAAGCTAGTGTCCACAGAGCACACTCCTAAAAAATCTACAACCAAAAACAAGAAAACCAAGGGGAGGATATGTGAGCTCCCAAATGAAGCAAGTATGCCTCACCTAGGAGAGGCTTGAGACTCCCATACACTATAAGCAGAGGTCTGTAATCAATTATACTGGTCCTTAGCTAAAATGCATAAAGCATTTGTGTTGTCTGACCCCTACCTGGCTAGGACACCTACATAATAACCTATGCAAGTACTCCCTGCGATACCTAGGTAAGGAAACTAAGGTCACTCCAATATAATCAATGCTCAAGCGTACAATCATAGGTGGGATCAACCATCTGGGTAGAGTAGTGAATCCTGAAGCTTGAAAGCACAACTAGTACCCCAAGGGTGAACCAATCAATACCTCAAAGGCCCCCAGATACGAATGAAATCCTTGAAATATCTCTGGCACTCACAAAAGTGACCAAGGGATATCCCAATCATAGTTGCTCATGCTGCCTCGTGCTTGACTCCTGTGTAAGAGGAGCTTCCCAATAAACACTAATTATACCAATGATTTCTCATTCTATCTGGGATAGACACCTAATTTTTTGTGTTTATTAGTCTTGGAGAATTGACTCACAATGAACTATTCCAAGTCTCTAAATCCTAATCTTGTTTGTGAACCTTATAAAATAAAAATGTGTAGTTCATTTTAGTTAAGTGTTTATTTTAATGGTTGTTATTACTCACAAATAAATGGCCGTGAAACTAGTGATATGAAGACTCGGCAGTGAAATAAAAGCACACACCTAACAAACCATGCCAAGTTCAAATATTTGTCGAATGAAAAACAGGGTATGCCACTACATGAGATGCAAGTTTCTTCCTTCAAATGAGAGTACAATCATTTCTAAATGAACACCTGACTATAATTCATTAAGAAAAACCTAATGCAAGTACCATGCGGATGCAAAAATGCAAGGATGCATAATGATGCAAAAACAAAATATTTTTGTATTTTTTTAAAAATAAATGAGATATAAAAAGCACTAACAAACTCTATAATTATTAGACCCTACAACCAGTCACAAACAACAACCAAGCAAGGCACTAAGACAAAAGAGACCTAATGCACTAATCCCAAAACAAAAAGAAGAAACGAATGACAAGAACAAAACCTAATTAAAAACAAATCAAAAGAGGTCTCTGGTCAGAAACAAGGCCTGTATATAGACACCAACAGTACCCAAGAAGACTCAACAAATATTAAAAATCACCCAGCAACACTCAATCCTCCATAAAAATCTCAAAATCAAAGCATATGCGACTGTATGCAGTAAACCTACGTACATACGTGGAAATTCAAGAGAAAACCACATGTATACATGATTGTAATGAAAATACTCGCGTACAGGAAGAAAAGGGAAGAAAAATAGGGCAAACAGATAAGACAAGACCAAATTACTCATGTGGGACACTATTGAGAAAACATACCTCCAAGCCCAACACAAAAACAGAAAAATAAAGAGCAATTCAAATCCATTGAATACCCAATCCCCAAAGAAAAATAACTAGGAATATCCCCAGTGGAGTCGCCAATTCTATTATAGAGAGAAACTTCCTATGGCTTGGGGGTACCAAAACAAACAATATGACACCAGAAATCAATCTTTCCCAATATGCAAGAACAGTAAGCAAATATAACACTAAGGGATATCTAATTGTATCTTATTCTGGATGGTTGAAGTAGATCCCCATTGCGATTTTCCAATGCAATTACAATTATGATTTTCTCTCAACAACAACAAACAAAGCAAGCATGTATATATAAATGTGTTAGAGCTATTCTAGCATATATAATCAATAATGTATAAGCAATTAATACATCCATTGATTCAATATTCATATTTAAAATGCACATGAATTGGATAGGAAAAGATATTTTTATTAATAAATCAGAGATACAATAGTGAAAAACTTTGTTGGAACTTCTACAAACCAAAGAAATCGAGTCCTCCACCTAGGCCTCCACCACTTCAATCCTCCATCTCTCGATAGCAAGCTCACAAAGTAAAGGCAAGCTTGGGAAGAACACTATGTTCTCCAAGGGACAAAGGGATGCAAACTCGAGTATAAGAAAAGAATAGGCAAAAATGGACTATAGTTCTCTTGCTCTTCAATTTCTCCTCTTTCAATGTATCCAAGGGGTTCCTTATATATCACTCCAAAGAGGTAATGGAGGTCCAAATCTGAGTGTTCTCAAGAAATATGGAAGGCCAAGAGTCAAGTTATTCGGACTCATATGAGGAAAAATCCAAAATTATTTGGACTTATGCACACATCTCGATGTACGTGGGTTTGAGGTCAAAAGTCGTGTGTACACGTGAGTATAGCTTTAAAAGTTGCGTATAGAAATAAACATGTGTTTTTTACACTACTACATTTCGATCCAAAATCCGACGAAAAAATCCGACGGCACGTGGATTTCTCTTTTTAAACTTACCAAAAATCACAAGGATACATTTTCTTTTTGTAAATGTGGCCACAAGCGTCGGTGAAGTGATGGCTATTCTCATAACCGTCGGTTAAGCAATGGAGCGTTAGTAAGCGTCGCTTAAGCGACGACGCCTTTAATTGGTCAACTTACAATAACGCCACTTATAATTGTTGCTCAATATGTCTAGTCAGTGCAAAACTATGTACTTTAAGGTGTTTAATATTTTAAATTTATTTCGACATGCACGTTCATGCATCTAGTGCAAGGGTGATAATGTCGATAAACAAGTACTTGATAAAT
The DNA here is from genome assembly GCA_001517045.1 of Pseudotsuga menziesii. Lineage (NCBI taxonomy): Eukaryota > Viridiplantae > Streptophyta > Pinopsida > Pinales > Pinaceae > Pseudotsuga > Pseudotsuga menziesii. Next base: position 14,095 of record LPNX010350434.1, on the reverse strand, counting down.
CACACAATCTAACATTGATTATAGAAGAATCTTTCACATGGAACTATAAAATTACTTCCAATTTGAACAATATTACACCATCTTCAATAGCATAAATATGGAATATGTGGATAGGGAAAAAAAATAAAAGAGTAATCTCCCTAGTTAGATGGATAGGGAAAAAAGAGAAAAGAGTAGTCTCCCTAGTTAGATGGAAGAAGATTTGAAAACCAAATAAATGGCAGAATGGGGAAGTTATGCATAAATTTTCCAAAGACCTGTCAAAAAATGTCTTTGGAGGATCTCATCCACATAAGTTTGTGGCAATCTACTGTGAAAAACTAATCTGTATTAGATCATGATTTGGAACGCCCTCATGGAAGTTGGAAGGCCCTAAAATGATAAGAATAACTAGAGGAAAGTTTTCCTCACCTTTTTCTCCAAAACTAGTAAATTTTCAAGCACTAAAAACCTATAGAAAGGGGGAGATACAATCCAAAATCAAATCCCAAGAAGGTTAAATCCATAAGTATGTCACGTTTCAAGACAAAGAAAAATATATTTTGTTGAGTGAAGGATGTCCAAGAAAAATGGTATTTTACCAAGAAAAAAATATATCACCTAGTGCTTATTGTGCTTTGATAGGTGGGTGATGAATGATCTTTATTTGGAAAAGGAGCCAATCATATGAGAAACTTAGCATTGAGAAAGAGGGGTCCCATTTTCACAAAGAAAAGAGGGATTGAGCAACAAGTTTGCACAATGAAGAATAAATTAGTTTGAGCTTGCCTAGAAAAGGGAATACTATTAATGTTCTTAGAAAATTGAGCTTCGAGACAATGGGAATCCTTTAATAAACAAAGTGGTGAGCTACTCCATCAAGAGTTTTGGTTGATCACAAGGTAATTGGTGGACATTTTAGACAGTTGGGGATTTATCATTAGGTTTTTCCATTGCAAGGAAAATCTTAGAAATGCTAGGAGAGAACACATCATAAACAAGTGAAACTATAATAAAGAAGGAAAATATAAAAGCATGAGGAAAACCTAATGTGAAGCTAAAAGTGGATTTGAAATTTCATGAGGTATAGACATTTAATTAAGAAAAGTGTACATAATTATAGGTGCATGCGTTACACATATTATGAGAGGTATTTTTCAATCAAATTTTGGATCAAACACCTCCTAACCATCAAAAAGGAGAATACATATATTAAACATGTAACCTATATAATTATTATGATGTAATAATTATACATAGGTTTGTCCATTACACATAGTTGGGATTTTGTTAGGGGTAATGGAACCCCCCAAGGTTGTACTCAACCAAATGTTTGAAAAGAAAATTATAGAGATTTAAACCATGGGGATAAAATCCAAAAGAAATGATATTCCAAAGGGTAGTGATGAAGTGATATTCCAAGTGATGAAGTGATATTCCATTGGATTTATTGATAGGTTATCATTTCTCCATTTCTTCAAGGGAAAATTCCACCTATGCATCTAATTCAAACCTACGGTATGGTTTGTAATGTGGTGTCATTATTATTGTGTGATGGGCAATGCGGCGATGAAATGTTATCACATCAATGAACAATAGGGTTTTTTTCCATTTTGTAGAGGGAAAAGTTCACCTCCTTCACATCTGATTCAGACATGCGGTCTAGTTTTCAATGTTATGCCATTATTGTTGTGTGATGGGAAATGTGACGATGAAATAATATTCCAACATTGATATATTTTTTTTTCATTCTATGGAGGGAAACATTCACTTGCTCGCATTTGATTCATATCTGTGATATGGTTTGTAATGTGGTACCATTATTGTTGGGCATGTGGACTTCGATTTGGACTTAACCGACATTAAATGGAACCACAAGGATTTCAATTGCACAAGAAAGACCAGGAGCAAGAGAAGGGGGTTTGAAATTACATGGGCTCTGTCACCAGGGTAGATTTACTGAAGTAGTTGTTCTTGTGAACAAGATGGTGGCCATAGTTTGCGAGCTCGATGTTGTCATATACATTTATTTGATTGATGGGCTCTGTAAAATGGGCGAGCTCAATTTTTCCATAGAATTGCAGATTCTCATGGTTGAGAAGGGGATGGCCCCAAATATTTTTACCTACATTAGTTTGATTCAGGGGCTCTCTGATGTGGGTCTGTTGGAAGAGGCTCCGGGGAGTATTGCTCTCATGAGTATTGCTCTCATGGAAGTTTTGTTGAGACAACAAGGTTAGTATTTTAATCATCCCGGATTTGGAAATCGAAGCAAATATGGGATCGCTGGATTTGGTAATATTCATCATGTGAAAAGAGCCTGAAAATGTATCTGTATTTTTCCTTGGATTAGTTTTGGTCTTGTGAAGAAGAAGTCATTTTTAAGAATATGGACTCAAATTCCATGGCAAATCATGGTGGTAACAACAGCAAGCAGCCATGATCATTGCTGGCCCTCTAAGATGCAGGATTGGCATTTAAAGAGTCCTTGGGACTAGGAAGGTTGCACAGGGCTTTACAGTATGGCCGGGGATAGGTATGAGAGATTACTCATGGTTGAATGGGTTTGTTTAGAAGAGGGTTATAATATTGGGAAGGATTTATTCTGTGGGACGAACATGGTTCATGATTCCTCGCCCCTGTCTGAGCTTCTCATGGTTGCTGGTAATTTTACTGAAATCATCAACAACTGGAGTTTTTCAGGAAATCATAAGGCACAGTTTCCTCTGGATGTCAAGATTCATCGGAATCCTTTGGCTGAGGGTTCTGTGAAAAGCCAAGGCATTGGATTATTGAAGGGTTGGCTTGTAGAAGGGGTTGCAAATGGTGGTAATTTTCTTGGGGGTTCCGAGTATAGCCATTCTGTTAGAGAAATATGGTGGTAGTTGGCTTGGGTGGGACTCGGGAGGAATGACAATTTTTAGAGTGCTAACGAGGGTCCCATGAGAGATAACATTAATGTCATAAAGAATGTTCAAAGGTATTCCTTAACGTTCCTTAAGCTAGGAAAGCGGCAGCATTTTGGAGACGCTGCGAATCCAGCTCAGGTAATTAATCCAGTCTCTGGTAATAGCGTTGGTGATTGCGTTTATAAGAAGCCGAGGGCTTTTTCAGCTTCGACCGCGCAACCTTCCCGTTGTCAAGTGGAAGGATGCAACGTAGTGTTGGCAAATGCAAAAGAATATCACAAGAGACATAAAGTCTGTGAAATGCATTCCAAAGCCCCCAAAGTCATTGTTCTTGGTACCGAGCAACGCTTCTGTCAGTAGTGTAGCAGGTAACTAACCAGGAGACGGTTGCACCTCACTGTTTTGTTTTTCTGAGTAGGTCAACATGGATCCATACATATTAAGTATATAATTTGATAATACATATGAATAATTGGGTGTTGTGGTGCCTATCTAGATTCCATGGCATAGCACAATTTGACGACGCAAAGAGAAGTTGCAGGAGAAGGTTGGCGGGACACAATGAATGGCTGAGGAATAACTCGTTAGATTCACTGGCTAACTCCGGCAGCCAAGGTAATTTTATATAAATTTGCCTTTCCTATTACTGTAAGGCAGAGATGTGCATGCATTCAAGCACAAGTTAATTAGTTGACAACCTATTACTTTTTGAAGACTTTAGTTTTATATTTGTCAGAGGATAAATCTCTGAATTGGCCCTGTGAAACTTTCAGATGATGACTGTGCAAAAACCTCCATTGTTTATTCTTCAGGTCTGCATCTTTTTGAAAGTTTATCAATTTCTCAGTAATCTCAAAACATTCAGCTTTGGTTGCTTCTGCTCTCCCTATAGATTTTATTTTATGACTAAAGCTTCTGAGTTCTAGCATAGGCTGCCTCTTATTTTGAATTCCTTCAATGCCATCAAGAATGGTCTCTTAAGTGAGCATGTTTTTTCGTCCTCATTCCATACTTCCAAATTTATAGCCATAGATTGTACTATCCAGCTTGACCATCTGTCTGAGTTCCTTTTTTATTATAAACCTTAAAGCATCTGAGCAATTGTAGACTTATTCCCCAATCAAATAGATTGAACACAATGTAGGCAGGGATATACATTCACTTGTGCAATTTTACAAATCTCATTAAAATGACAAATCCCATTTTGCAATTTAATTTTTTGCTTTTAATTTTTGACATGTACAATTAATTTATTACTGTCATTTGAATTGTGAGCTTTTTGAAAGCCCTTCATAAATGAAGGGCTACATGAATATATAACCTTCTATATGAAATTAAGACCAGCCCTTCAATCTTGATCCCTGGTGGCAATGACATCTCCATTGCCGTACTCTCCGGGCACTAAACTCACCAACAGTACGCTGATTGACTGATGGTTAACTCGGGTCAAGGGATTCATCCTCTATGTATAAATTATGCCATTTTGTGCTTGCTGATTCTAAAGTCTTGGTTCGATTTCCTCTTCTTGGTTTGAGGATTAAATTGGGGCATCATTTGTTGAGGTTTAAAGGGGAAGCATGCACTGTTGGAGAATACAAAGAATGGTTGCAGCCTTTTAAGCTCCGCATTGGATGAGGTAAGAGTCCTCTTGCTATTTTTACAAGCTTGCAGAGGTAAATAATTGTGTTCTTAAAGGGTTTGAATGGATTGATACCTACCTTCCTTTCCATTTCTGGTCTTAGGTTGAAAAGTTGAATGACTCATATTTCTTCCCCTACATAATTTCATGTGTCTGTGTATTTTTCCCATGGGCGAGTTGATGAGGCCTTTAAGAAGTTTTGTGCTCTAACCACTAAAAATTGAACTCAAAATCTCTCCATACCTCTGCGTCTAGCTCTGCACGTTGATAAAACGATATGGTTTTTCCTCTCTATCTCTGTTTGATATATTAAATATATTTTATTTATTGTCTTTCTCATATGATAATCCTTGTGGGTTTGCTTACTGAATCCATATGATGTTGACACCATTAATAAAATTAATTTGGCATTAGTCTTTGAGGGAAACCCCATTTTGTTTCTCTTGCTCTGTGGGCTATACTTAAACTTCTGGACTGAAACCTTGGAGGTCAAAATTACAATTAAGTTTCAGTAAAATTGTTTGTGTTCATTGCAAATAGTCTTGGGTTTTGAACCTCCGGCGTTATTCAACCTTTGGCTTAGTCTCAGATAATTTATGATGTTGTTACATATTTTCCTTATGTGCAGCCTGGAATACTATTGTTCCTACTTGCTCACGTCTATTTTAGTTTTTTCAATGCTCCCAATTGTTGGAAAAATGTATAAAGAGCTTTGAAAGAAAAAAATTGCAGTCTTTTATCAATATAAATCCTGCACCTGCAATTAAGATGGCCCAGTCTACACCTTCTCTCATATCCATAACGAAGGCACATGATAGCTTGTCATTGATTCACATTTCTTCCTTGGCCTTCACATTTTGTCATGGTCATTCGTTGAAAGAAGAAGAAAATGAGAATCCAATATCCTTTACACGCATCGGGTTGGTTTGTGAGGCAGTTTTACATTGCAAACTCATATTTATATAATTTTACTCTTGAAGCAATATTTGCTGCATCTTTGGATTCAACAAATGATAATTTGAGACTGGCTTTTCCCATTCCCATTTCATAGGATGTTCCATTTAGAAACCTCTTAATCCACTTTCTATCTTGTTTACCCATTTTGCACCCTTTACAGATGCCATTACACATAAAGTTAAAGTTTAAATGAAAGACTGGTCTGCGGTAGAAGGTTTGGTAAATATTCTTGTTAAGTCATGGTAATGAATTTTGGGGTTTGGAGGGGGGGGATTTGAGGCTACCATGCGCATGGCAAATTGTTTGCAGCTGTAAGATAACAAGTATGATGTTGCCATCTCATTAATGTTGCCATAACAAGTATGATGTTGCCATCTCTTTAATGTTTCCATCTAAATGCATGTATGATGTTGCATTCACCTGTAAATGCTGGAAGACAGGTCATTGTGAAGACCACTCTAACATTTCTCTAGTTCTTAATGTAGGAAGTAGAACTAATTTATCCATTGGACTGGGAAGCTATGCACTCATAAAGTATATTAAAGCCCTTGCTTGTCTGTTGTTATTAAACATCATTTGCTCATGTAATGCCACGCCTCTCTATAAAAATATATATAACTTTAAGTTTACCGAAAAGTAAATCGATCAATCCACACTCCTTTTGTAAATTCATGCAGATAGAGCTCCTGGCATTCAAAGAAGTTATATTCTGACTTGAACAAATAACTAGCTTTGAACAACCATACTCATTCAAACATACTACTCTTGGGGTACATGGTCTATCATCAACCCTTGGAGGGTTTGTGATGGATTTGCACATGGGAGATGGTCGGTGATAGATTTATAGATTGGAGATGTCTTACTCAATGGTTGTTTCACCTTAGTTGGGTGCTTTGATGTCATTCTTCCCTAGGGCATTGGCCATCTCTTGACAACTTTGGTGATGTTGTACATGATGGCCACATTGCGATGGTTGCTTGGTTGGAGAACGCCCTACTTGGGAGGAGCAACATTTTGCATCTTAGATGGGGGCATTGGGTGCTCAACAACAAAAGGTAGCTTGGATGCTTGCATGGAGCCTTGGAGTTGACTCGAGGATACTTGGTTTGTGACAATGTTAATGCAAGGGGAGCGGACCTAATGGAGTACATGGATTAGATGTTTGTTGGAGTGATTGGAGGCTTGTAGGAGGAGCGTTAGACACACCTCGTGGAGCGCCCTTGCATTTGGAGCCTTGCTTGTGAATTACATCACCTTGGAGCTTGACATTTGTACTCTTGAAGTGTAGTGCTCCACATCTGTGAGCCTACATGTGTTCTTGTAGGTTGCTTTAAGGGCATAGGCCTACATATGTGAGAGAGTCCTTTACTCACTCATCATTCTTATTCACTTGTGTAGAGATGTGACTAGGAGTGCACTAGTCATCCTTTCTTTCTTATATCTTCATTTGTACTTGATATCTTCATAGGGTTTCTTGATCTTCATGGAGCATCTTGAATTCTAGGGTTAGGGTTTCATCTCATGGAGGTTTTCCATTTTGAGATTAGGGCTTTGAGATGAAATTCTATGTTGTATTTGCTAAAGAAAAAAGAGGATGAGGCATCTTTCCTTGGAGGTTTAGCTTGAGTGATTCATGTTTGTTGAGCTAGGGTTTTTCATTGTCTTCCATAGATAGGGTTTTGGAGAGCTAGTGGATTGCACTAGACTTGTGATAAGGATATGATGTGTACATGAAGTTCATCCTATGCATATTAATAAGGTTTTCAGTTGTCCAATACTTGTGTAAACTGCAAATTTGATTTTCAGCCATCTATGTCGTTCATGGTTTGTAATTTCTAGCTATGTATGTCTTGCTGATTTGACCTAAGTTGATGGAAATTATGTTAAGTGATTTAACATTGTATTTAAAAAATATAAAGGTTGTTTTACTGCTATTAATAAGGTTTTTCAGATCTGGTTTAGGCATGATAAGATTAGCCTAGAAGGCTGAAACTTATCACAACACTTTGGTATCTTTTTTCTTGGATTGCCTAGATTTTGGGGCTATTAAGGATTGAAATATTATTAGCTTCTACTTCTGTTTTGTTCTTTGTTTCATAATAGACATAATGCTGAATTCATAAAGTTAAGATCTGGGAAACCGCTAGAAAAAAGGTGAAATTTCTGAGTTCTAAATTGGCAAATTCCAAGAAATCTCCACATTCTTAGCCGTTAGGAGTCAGGACCACTGAGGAAACTAAAAGGAACCTCATGGTGGGAGGCAATTTCTTCAAATTGTCTTCAATGACTTGCAAGACCACACAAAGATCATAATCTTGTACAATTTGACCTATTTAACAGTTGTCCTTCCTAAATTTCTGAGCTAGAAGGAACTGAAAATTCAGAGGAATAATTTAACTTATATACCTTCCCATCTTTATGAATCCAGTATGTATTCCAAAAATTTATCATATATTTCCTTCCTCCCATACTATTAGGGTTTACCAAGAAAAATATCATGGCATCAATTTCAATGACATAACAATCTACTGTCTCAATGAATGGCTCCACAAAAATTGCAACAGAACATAAATGAGTAACAGAAGCAAGCTATTCTGCTTCTTTGAACCATTCAAGATGATATGGATGGAAGATGAATCATGGTAGGACATCGAGGGACGAGGCTCATCAACTGGCAACTGAGAATCAGAATTTCTGACCTACATTATTAATGATCATCTTAGCTATCTTGTTCTTGATTTGGCAGTTGTGCATAAAGTGAGCTTCTGGATTGTTTGTGGACTAATCCTTGGAGATAAGAATCAGATTTGGATTTTAATATTTAGGGTTGGTAGCATCAGCTTCACCTACTTCTTGTTGCTCTTTAGAGAATGGAACTTTGGTCTTCTTTTCTTGGAACTTGTAGCACCCATCACTGGAGTGACCATACCTTTTTGTGATATACACAATACTTCTAATGCAAATTACATTAATAAGATGTTGAAACTTTGTTCTGTCCATTGTTGCCTTTCTTTTTGTTTGAAGGTAGTGAAAAAGAAGACGAAGAAGAATTTAACTTTGGAACAAAGACCTTCTGTGACTGTTGTTGAGAGGACTGAGTCTGTTTAGAAGGTGCTCTCTTGGAATTTGGACTCTACCTTCTGCCCAAATTGGAAAGCATGCTCAAGTGAAGTAATGTTTACCAACTCTAATTCCTATGGGTTTCACCATCTAGCTTCACCATTGAAATTAAAATGGGTTTCACCATCTAGCTTCACCTCAGGCTGGATAGAGTGTTTGTTGAAATTGTCAATGTGTTGTTTAACAGTCTGTCCAATAATCTGCTGACGCTGTAACAGTCATGTCAACATTTCTTGTCTGTGGCAAAGAGGGTAAAACTTCTTTTGGATTGCAGGCTTGAGATGTGATTTTTGGTCTATTGGAGGCAACTAGCATCTTGAGTGTGTGATTGCCACTAATCAAGAGCTTGGTCCTCCATATGAGCTTCAACAACCTTGAATTTTGGATCTTCAGTTGTATGTGTCTGGGTCTTGAATCAGGTGGAAAAATTCCAAATTCAGACATCTAACATTTCTGTGTTAAGAAAACTGTTGAATTGGGAAACATATTTTTATTTTAGCATGCAACTGAAATGTAGGCTGATTGGCCAACTAGGGCTGTATTAGAAGACAAAAAGATAGCAGAAGCAATCTTTTGAGATGAAAAAAGCATGTATTATCTATTGGCAAGCTAAAAGAGAAATATTCTTTACCACCATAATAATGGCCAAATTGTACAATACATGAACCCATATTTACAACGTTTTGGCACCCTAGCAACAGGTTTCCGAAAGCACAGACTTTTACCATGCTGTGTACTTGGGTTCTCTTGGGCCTCAGTGGTAATATGTTCCAAGAACCGTGGATGTGTTGGGTGAGAAGTAGAAAATGGATGGTAGGAAGTTGAAACAAACCTATTGTCCTGCCTGAAACTTCATTGGCTGCACTTGGTGACTTGGATGAGAATTCTTTGAAGAAAAGCAGAAAATAGGAAAAAATACAAAGAAACTTTCTTGATTATGCTTCCCCTATTGGTCGTCAAATGTAATTTGTAGTGGTCTCATCCTTAGATAGTATATTTCTATCTATAGAAAATACATGGATGACAAACAATGGCTTCTTGGGTCTCCAAAAAGATTTAAACACGATGCCATTGCTTCGTAAATATTTTTTGCATTGCAAACTTTCATTGGTCTTCTGAGACAAACATTATTTATATAAAATGCATTATTAATTACTTTTTGGATTCTATATTGAGAATGCTTCGATTTTTATAGTACCTTCTCTAAGGTTTATGTGTGGGGAACCAAACTTTTCAATTGCCGCACTTGCAGCAGCACCTGTGAACCCTAGTAGATTTTCAAGACTTGGATCTCACCAGAGAATCGGGTTTTTACCAAAAGACAATATACTTGAACGTAGACACTCTTACATGATTAACAAAGAAAAAAATAAACTATGAAATCTCAAATCTGACAAAATATTTACCTTAGAAAATGTTAAACCTGAAGTATCAAACATACAATTCTTTTTCCTTGAAAACCAAAGATTTTGTGGCTTGTTGGAAATTGTCCAGTGCCCAATTTTGGACATGCAACAAGCTTGGCCTGCTGTGGCCTATATTAATGTTCTGTATGTAAGGATCAAAAAACTTGTCCTCTTGAAAACCAAAACTCTAGATAGCTGCATAGAGTCTCTTGTACCTCAGAATGCTAAAAGAGTCTCTTGCACTTCAGAATGCTAAAATTTCTCTCAAGTAATTTGTTCTTTGCAGCAGCCAGATGGCTCGCCTTCTAGAGCATATAATCAGCAATAACGCATCAATATGCGAGAGAAGCAACTGTGGTGAGAAAAAACATAACATGAGAGCAAACAAGGCAATTCAACTGCATTTGTTTTCCCGGTTCTTTTCAGTTGGCTTACTTGCATGGCTGTGCATTTTAATCGCATTTCTAATCCCCTTTCTTTTCAATTGGCTGACTTGCATGGCTGTGAAGAATTTAACACTTCAGATTCCAGACTTATGTGGTTGTGTCATATGTCATTGATGGGTTTCAGGTACCATTCACTGGGCTTCTGGATTTTTGGTTGGATGCTTCTACTTTTTTAGTGCCCAGGGAAGATCTTGGGGCTTCTCCAAGGCACTTTAGGTTAAAGCACACACTTTCTGATTAAATTTTCACTACATTTCTTTATTCGAACACCACTTTTGCTTAATTTATGTAGCAAGTAATAATCAAGATGATGATTTCTAGATTGTGTTCAATAGAACAGTAAGCATTCAAAAATTCACTCAGCTTTTTTTGCTTCATTATCATGGTATGGGCCTACTAAGATGTTTACTGAACAGTGGATTTAGTAAATAATCCTCTTTTAGATTAGAGTCTAATTGGGATTCATGTTATGGTATGAAACCAGAACCAAAGAAGTTAAACATATGAATTAAATGGCACATAATCAACATGAATATTCATTTTCTATTTACAAGGAATGGACAAGTGATGAAACTTGTGCACATACACTAGCAGAGGATGAGAAAAATTTTTATCATGGAGAACTGGGAACTTAAAATCAATATTGGGAGATAATATCCAATGCATATAAGTATGGCACACTACAGATAATTTCCCTGTAAATATGTTTTAAGAAATGTGTTTGGCAGTCAAGGTTCATAGGATTTTATTGCTTAAAGAAGCAAAACTGTTCATCAAAGACCATATTGAGCACTCAAACTTTATCTAATACAAAGGTGGGCTGAACCATACAATATTTGTGAAGAGTTGATATATATGTGTTCACATTATTTATTTAGCAGAAGCCAAGGCTGGATTTTCATCTCAAGCATGTAATAATGTTATTCATTTGCAACATTCTGTGTTTTCCTCGAATTGGCTCCATAGAATTGTTTTTCTTTTTGGATTGTGATAGTTTCACTTAGATCATATAGATTAGCTTTGCTTTTTTCTTTTATAGTAGAGTGAAGCTTTGTGATCACACTATGTATCACAACCTAAGTAGGAAGGGTACACATACCCATACCGGGTACTTGGGTACTCGTAAGGTACATCTCTTGCCATACCCTGCTGTACCCCAAACTGGCTCCATGTACCTGAGACGCCGCTATAAAAAAATGGGTACTTACAGGTGAAATGGTACGTCGTACCTCGTGTTTGGGTACTTCATACTCCATGTTTAGGTACTCCGGGGGTATGGCCGACTGGGTAAAATGAAATCCGCTGGGGAAAATGTATTGACCCCCGACCAAATTTGAACTATTGTTTTGCTAACCGCGTATGTAGTATGGTTTGGGACTTATGTCAAACACTTTGCAACACTGTTCAAATTTCACTGAATATTGTCCAAATCTAGTAGACTAATTTTGCATTGATTTACAATGAAGGTTTTTATGGTTTTGTGTTCAGGACTCCTGGAACATTATTTGACTACCAAATGTGCACATAAAAATATACATATGTATTTAATACTAGAAATACACTCACATCAACCCAAGACTATATTTGGCAATTTGCAATCTTTTATTGCCTGTAACAACAGTACAAATAGGTTAGGTTTTTGAAATAAGATTTCCAGTGTGCTTCAGGTCTGAGTTTGACTATTTGTTACAGCTGCCTAGTATAATGATTTATCAAATTTTATGTTACTTCCAGTCTTCCAATTGATATCTACTGAGTGAATGATTTATCAAATTTTATGTTTCAATGTGAATGTTCATTGTTCTATGAGTAATTGAATTTAGAATTGTAAATCATGAGTCATAATTTATGAAGAAATCTGAAATATGCATGTATGATGTGACTGTGACTTATATATATAGTACGACGTACCCAAGTACCTTGTTTCAAAAAGTGGCATTCCTTTCCCCGTCCCTGTACCCAAGTTTCCTGGCAACTTGGATCACAACGTATGTACTGAGCAATCTAGTTTACCTACTTTTGGTCATTTGTTGGACATTAACAAACTTATCCTCAAGTTAGCCTCTCAGAAATTCTTGTTTGAAATATGCATTTTCCATTATTTCTGTCATATTATTCTGACATTCATGTTTGATGTTGGACTTATATTGCAGTGCCATTCCTTAATTGATGAATTATCGACATCACACTCAACAGACTTGCAACAACGTGCCTACGAATTACAGGCACTGCTAGGCTTAGGTGCTGATGTAGTTGAATGTGTGATGCCATTAGATGCAAGCTGTGAAGACATTGAGGCAAGCTTTTATCTGTACTTTCTTGATATTTTAAAACTCTTCATTACAGATCCTATAATATTTCACATGTATGATTTTGTTCCATTATTATTTTCTCATAGAGTACCTCAACTGTTTACTTCTAATGCCAACTACACTACTTTCCTCTATATTTGATATTTATGAGAATGTTAGAACTTAGTATTTGTTAGTTTATTACCTAATTCTGGCTTCAAACTGCCCCCTTGACTCTATTTGGACATTGTTGTAGTGTACCTAATATAAGGTAATATAAATAACTATATAATAGTATTAAGACATTAATAGAGGGTCACTTCTAAGCCCTTAGGAATATGCAATAGTAAATGAGAAACGCCAAGAAATTACTATCCAGAGTGAGTGGCATATGACAGTCAAAAAACATCTTGGGAAATGCCAGGAAATGTGAGAAATGGGAAAACACTAGGAAATTGTAGTCTAGAAACAGGGAATAAAGAAAAAAAAGAAAGAAGTTATATTAATGTCCACTAGCTTTGAACAAATAACTAGCTTTGAACAACCATACTCATTCAAACATACTCTTGGAAGAGCTATATATTTGATACATGACTTAATTGAGCATATCAAAACTTGAAGTAAGTCTTTGTCATCCAACTCATATATATATATATATATATATATTTCTTGCACACATACATTTGGTCAAAGCTATTAATCATTTGTCATTTTATCTCACGATCGTTACTTCAGGCATAGCTTACTGATATTTGTTTCTGGGCACTTTGTTAGCAACATTCGCTTTATTGTAGTAATTTCACAATCTATACAAACATCAAGGTGTGTCTCTAGTAATATGGCATTTGTATTTTTTTTTTAAAACGCTTATAGCCGTTGGTTAAGCGATGGCCTGTAGGTGATTTTTTTTTTAATTTCAATACCGTCGCTTAACCGACGGGTTTCTTTGGTGAACCGTCGCTTAACCGATGGGTTTCCTTGGTGAACCGTCGCTTAACCGATGGGTTTCTTTAATGAACCGTCGCTAGTCCATCGCTAGACCGTAGCTTAACCGTCGCTTAACCGATGCTTACATTTAAAGTTTAATATTAATTAGATGTCGGATAACCGACGAAAATCCACTGACGCTTAAAAAAATTCATAGTGTCGTACATGTGACAGGGAGGTGTCGAAAATCCGACAATATGGCGGTCGGATTTTTGGTCGAAATGTAGTTGTGCTAGGGATGATCTTGGAACACAAAGTATAATACAAGTCCATGGGGTCTAAGGAGTTTGCAGAGAGACAGGGAAGGACATAAATGTGTGGTCTGCCTAGTATAGTAAAATCATCTATAACATATATATAT
>LPNX010350370.1:0-32506 GCA_001517045.1 Pseudotsuga menziesii | reverse complement strand
CCTTTACAATACAAAAATGCAAGCTTTTATAGGAAGCCCGAAGGTCGTGCCATTACAACACTGTGGGCCTGTCCCAACAGTAAACCCATACCCTAAACAGTGAGAGTCGGTCCTCTCTGTCCTTGAGGTAGCCGCTTCCCGTCACACCGTAGCTCTCTGCAGTCTTCCATGCTTCCCGGTACTGACCATGGGTACTATGCACCGCTTCTCTTTCTGTCCTTCGCCTTCAATGCTTGAGCCTCGTTGCTCCTTCTTCTTTATGAGGGTCGCTGAGCCCTCCTGTCTTCCGCCGCTGCCTTCAATGCAGTGGTTGAGCTTTCTTCTCTCAGCCGCTCTGGTACCGTTGTCTCCTTGACTTTTCTATCCCAAAATTCGTGGTTTCCGGCTCTGCTCTCCAGCTGGATACGTGCTACACCGTCGTAGCTTTGCCCTGTCCTTTTTCCGCTAAACTTCTCTCTTTCCGCCAAAATTAGCAGCTTCTTCTGTAGCTGCGGGGTCCTGCTCCAACAAGCCAGCGTAAACTGCAGGACAATAATGCATTCGGTTAGGTTTCCAGCGTATTATATATTTTCCAAACATGGACAGAATTTAACCACGTAGCCACAAATTTATCCATGCAGCGAGGGTCGTGTCCTATAGTTCCTGCATGGAGACATTTTATCATTTGTTTGTTCATTGCAGCGTGGGTTAAACTATAATGACAGCCCAATAATTCGTAATCAATTCACTAATCAACAGCACCGTGTATTATGTTAACTTAATCAAAAGTTTATCATCGTGGAGGGATTACGTTGACCAAGCATTGTGTCATGTATAAACCATAATTATAAGCCCGATTTGGATTAAGCACAAACCCTTGGTACCAACAACATAATGTTATCACATAATAAACATTACCATAACGATATAGCAGTGGCATAACTCTATTCTAAATATTGTTTTGATATAAATCATGTAATATATGATTTGTTTATAGAGTAGAATAAATTTTAAGTCGTAGTATAGTTATAAATGAGTGCATGTTAACTATAGCATGACTTTAGTGTCTCTAGTAGCAAAGTTTAACTATAGCTTTGGGCATAGTAAACCCTTTTGCCTTAGGAAATTTTTACAAGTCTAAAACTTATAGATAGTACCTTGTAATAATGCAAAAGGAGTTAAAGGCTAAATCAAATACGTTATAATAACAAACTATTGGTAGATTGAATATTCATCGATCAATTCGATTATGCATATCTACGATATTTTGCTTGAACTGATAATTCAAATAGCATTGAAATTGTGAAGTAATACAAAGGTAAAGGTAAGAATATTATCACAAAATTCTGTCACATAATTTATGCGACATTAATTTGATAATACTTGGGAGTATACTCAACTTGGCTTTATACTCATGCAAAATGTCTAGTGGACAGTAAGATAATTATAGAAGTAAAACTGATAGTAGGAATACGAACAATCCTATTAAATTTAAAAGTTAATAGAACACAGAATTAGACCTATGAATAAAGTAGTGGTAACCATAATCTCTTGTAGAAAGGTATGATGGTCATAGTTTCCACACTCAAAGGTTTTTACTGTTCATAAGATAATAGGCTATAAGTATATTATAGAGATAATTTAAGGGACAATAAATGTACAGGTAAGACAAGATATTATTGCAAAAATATTGTCAAAAACAATGTTTATAAGTGTTCCAAATTACTTAGACTAAAGTAGAAATACTTGTAACTGAGATTCTAGTGTTAGAGTCGCAATTATGTTGTACTGTTGTTACTTATTTCCAAGCTTGTTTACTTGAACAACTGATGAAAATCAAATGATTTTACCTTACTGGAGCTGCCTAGTGTTTAGCAACTTATTGTTCTAAGCTTTTTAATTTGCAAACAAAATAATGCTGACACTAAAAGATCTTTTAAAAATATACTCAACCGATCATACTTGTAAAAACTTGTAAGAAACAATATTCATCTACGTTAGAACAATCGCTAAGTAAGCCCCAGATTCAAAAGAAGATTCCACCTACTGACATAAAAGAACTAATCAGTAAACTGAAGCAAATAGCACACAAAAAGAGTTTAATCTTGCTACGAAAAATAAACTGTTAATTTATTTTAGATTTTAGTGAAACCAATTACATAACTGTTTCTTTATGCCAACTATTAGCTGTTAGTAAAACCGCAGGTTATAGCATTTATTATTAACTCAAAAATTTTAAATTTTTGTGAAAATTTGGGTTTATGACAGAAACACTCGCCAAGAATCACGAATATTTGTAAAAAGAAATAAATATTAGCAATGCGATACTTAAACAAGAGGTAGAAACAAAAATACTGCCAGATATGGAGGCACGATTAAACAAAAAGATAGACACTATCAATAAGATAATAGAGAATAATAAGGATAAAAATCACCACCAACAACAAAGTAGTTCAATATGTCACTTGCATCATCCAATAGATTCGAGTCACCATCAAACCGTAAAGCGAAAGGCAACCAATATCATCCTTACATAGTGTACCCACCTAAGGAAAAAATAGAGTTATCGAACTACAATGGAAATGAAGATCAATGTGTTGCCTGGTTAAACAAAGTGGAAGAATACTTTGACATTTACAATATTCAATACGGCGAGGAGAAGGTGAAATATGCATCAATTCATATAGAAGGGTACGCCTATAATTGGTAGTTATAGTGGAAGAGAGACAATTTTTCCTACACTTGGAACTTATTCAAAAACGATTTTTTTAATAGGTTTCAAGGAATCAGAGAAGATGATTTTTTTCAGTAAACTTACCAGATTACAAAAAGTTGGAAGCATTGAGGAATTCACACATTCATGGGAATCCTTATCGACATGAGTATTTGTGTTGTCTGACAAACAAATACTCGAAACCTATTTAGGAAGTCTTAAACCATTCCTCCAAAAAGAATTAAAGTTGCATGACATACCTAACGTAGAAGTAGAAATACATAAAGCAAAAGCCGCAGAACGCAAGTTGGAAGGAATTAAAACAAGAGGAAATAACCATTATCGACAAGAAAAAGAGACACAATGTAGGTACTGTGAAGATAATTGGTCACCTGGTCATCAATTCCACACACCTCAATCATATGCCTATGAAATTGAAAATAGGTCGAAAACATCTAACAGTTACTCTGATAATAGAAAAAATAAGAAAAAGATATGTCGTCGATGTGGTGATGATTGGACCCCAGGACATAAAATTAGGAACAATTAGACAATACAATGCAGAACCATCAATGGAAAGGAAGTGCAAGTCTCTAAACAAGAAATATCATCCGATTCTAATACCAACACTGAATCAGATTGAAGGAGAACATTAGGAAAATACTCAAGCTTTGAGGATAAATCTTTCCTAAGGGGAAGGCAATGTTACAATAATAAAATAGTAAATAATTAGGTTATAGTTCCATTAGTAATAATAAGTCATTATTAAGTGTAGTTATGAAGATAAATGTCTCTTCAACATTTGATGGCCAAGCCATATTTAAGGCGGCCATATCCATTGAAGTAAATCATCTATCAATTTATAGGTGTACCTTTCTCTTAACAGTACAATTGGATATGGTTGTACTAGAATCATAGTGACATATTAATTCAGTTTAGAACCCCCTAGTAGCAACATACAAAAGTGGGTTGAAACCTCCCCTATAGCCATAATAAATCATAATAAAATATATTTTATTAAAAAGATCAAAATTGCAATATCATGTTGCATGAAGGAATCAAACCTTCAATCTCCTTCTTGTAAAGCATGCGCTCTTCCATTGAGCTAGAACCCTTTAATAATTGGGGAAAGGGGCAATATTAACACCAAGATTGCATCATTTGTAATTTAAAAAAAATAAAGACTAAGAATCCCAACATTGTTTCTGACTCAAGATACCTAAGTAAATAGTTTGAATGGGTTTGACCTTCTTTAGATATATGCTAACCACATCAAATCCTATGACGTAATAAAGATAATGTAGATGTATGTTAGGAAATTCACATTTAGGCTCTTAAACATATAATTTGTGATCCACTAATGTGGCTAAGACGATCATTTTTACAAAAAACAAATAAAATTTTGCATTGTATAATTCATCCAAATTAAGCATATCAATTTTTGGAATTGAGAATTTATAAATGGTATGGACTCCCTCACTCTTCTTAGTTCCTATAAGGTCATAGGAATCACCTAATGTTGAAAAAAAATCATCCCTATAGAATTCTACTTATGGGCCCTTTGGTATATAGAAGATTGGGTACCATTTTCAATTTCATCAATAATATGTTAGTTGTTCAAGTGTAAAAGTAGTAAAGCCTTATGATCTTAAGCAATTCTTCAATTCTAAAATTTTGACATGGCCTTCATTTTCATATAGTTTCTAAAATGTTGTAATCTGGATCAATTTGGAAAAATATGCAAGGACATTGGACAATAATCTAATTTCTCTAATAGTTGGATTTCCTAATAATTGGTATTTGGAAATGTTCAATGAAACAATTTAGATGCTTCTAATAATTGGTATTTGGAAAAGTTCAATGAAATAGTTTATATGCTTCAAAGTATACCAATTTTGCACTAGCTATTGAATTTTTTCAACGTAAATACTTTTTGTGAGATTACACAATCAATCAACAAAAATTCAGAAAAAACAAGACATGTATAATAAATAAATAAACAAACAAACTAATAGGATGTATATTATAAATAGTGAAATGAGAAAGATATAAATTTTTCAACATGGATACCATGTTCAGCTATAAAGAGGAATGAAACATGCAAAAGGTATAAAGAGGAATGAAACATGTAAAAGCTATAAAGAGGAATGAAACATGTAATGAGCACAAAAAAAGAAAAAAAATTTAGAGGGTTTTAATGATTTATATTGACAAGGAAACTGAAATTATAAATGAGATAAATTGATAAGGAATCTCTACAAACTGTACTGGCATGCCAAAAATAACGATATATCATAAAATTTTAAAACACAAAAGATAAAAAGAAAAATTACCCGAGCCTTTACCAAACAAACAAGACTCATAATAGGATCCATTGATGGTGTTTCCTCGGGTGGCCTCTATGGAGGAAGCCTAAGTTGTAGGGGAGGAAGTACATCTCAAGACAGGCAATGATAAACTATTGTATCCTTTCTAAAAAGGGTGGCAGATTCAACAAATATACAGTTCATAAGGTAAATAGGTAATATAATTGTGTTAGAACATATAAATAATTTTAAAATATCTTGTAATGGTGAGATAAATACAAAAAAACAACAGATTATCATGAAATTTAACTTGAACACAAAAGTTCTGAACCCCTCTCACACAAGAGTGCACCATAAAGGAAGACAACCATTCCAGGTTCAAACCGTAAATTATCAATACAAAAGAACTTGGGGGGGGAAGAGTGAAGGAGGTAGATGAAATTAGGGCACTAGTTCATTATATTTTTAGATTGGTGGTCCACTGAAGAATATCATACTTGTATCCAATTTATTCAACACTCATAATTAAATTCTCCAACACACGAAAAAATATAACTCCATATTTCCAGATCCTGAGCAATCCTGACACCAAAGAGTAAAAAATAGTACCAAAATCAAAATGATAAAAATAAAAAAAAATAATATATATCATAGTTCAAGTCTCACCTACTAAATTTGGAATGTTGTTCCACCCGCCATTTCTCTTTCAATGGATGCTGTAATAAATATACTTCCATTGATTTACTCCTCAACTTCTCTTTGTTTTGAGCTTAGTTCCTTTAATTGTTCTAGTGTACCTGAATCTAATGCATAGAAGGTTTCTTTATACACAACCTAGTAAAAAGTTACTAAATATGTCAGTTGTGTATCCAATCTTTTACTGCAAAATAACCATGACCCAACCGCAATGAACTTACTATAAATTCAATATCCGACATCTACTTCATATTTTTTTACTTCAACATTTCAAATAGAGTCAACCAAAAGACATTCACGAATGGTAAATAAAATGATTGCAATTAAAATGATTTGTTTTATAACAATGCTTTCATTCATATGCTACTAAAATCTTTTAAAATATAATTAGGATATTGAACAAACCCTGTTGCACTAGTAGTTGGCATTGTCTATAAGTCAATCTATGTTTTTCTATGAGAAAGTATTTAGCTTTTGTTTTCCAATCTATCAAAATAGAAAGATCCCATGAGCAAGGAATGTAGGCCTTAATGATTAATAACTATGAAATTAATAACAGAGTCTATTGCCTTGGACTGTAATTATGTTTGAAGGATAAAAAATCTTGGATAGTGAAATATTGCCCAATTTCTCTTTGGATGGGAGCTTCCATGCATATCCCAAAGACAGGTATGCTCCACATATGTCCCTATTCCTTCTGACTTGAGGTAGCTGGTAAACGAAACTTTTGATGCAACAAGCAAATGAAACATAATGGTTTGGGCTGATTGTTCAAGTTTCTCTAGTACACACACACACACACATATGTTGGACTGATTATTTATAGTGGTAGAATAGTACATCTATCACTTTGAAGAAAATATGGGTTCCCTATGTTATTCCAAAATCCAAAATGTACTTTTGGTTCGTAGCACACTAAAATCCCGTCTCTAGAAATATGAATAGTGTAAAATAAAAATAAAAAAAATTAAAAGGTTCTTACATCTACCGAAAAAACCAACCCATGCACAAAGAAAGCCAACCCCTTATCAATAACAATCTACTTATCTCAATCACAATCCCATAATGCCTAAACAAAGAAATCCATTCCCTTCACAATAACAATCTACTTAAGTCAATCACAATCCCTTTCTTCCCTTCAACCAAATAAGTGTTCCTACAATTGGCTTTCCACAATGCAACTCCCTTATGATGTCCATAAATCCAATTTATTATGGAATTTGTTTGCCAATAATTCACAATAAGGAGTCAGTGTGTACATTACATATTGTTGATGTATTTGTAACTTTGAAATGTATTCACTTGTATATTTTATGTATTGTACCCCGATGTTTATTCCGGGAAGCATCTGTAATGTAATTGAGTAATGTCATATCCCGATATTCCTATCGGGAGATTCATTAATGTAAACAAGTCATGTAAAGTCATAGAGGGTAATCCTCCTTATTGGTCAACGGTTAAAGTCCTCGCAATTGTGGGGCCCTAGGGTTATTAGACTATCCCAGAGAAGTCGGGCCTAGGTGAGTTATTGTAAGTAGGGGCAGTAGTCCCCACCATTGTGTTAAGGTTAACCCTCCTTGTTGATCAGAGGGGAAAAGTCCCCACAGTTGAGGGGCACTAGGGTTATTAGACTCTCCTAGAGATGTCGGCCCTGGTAAGTAATTGTTAAGTGAGGCCGACATGTTGGAGTGGACATTAAGTGAATGAAAGAGTATAAATAGAGAGTGAGCCTTTCTATTTATCACACACACACTCACTCATTGGGGCGCATGAGTGAGAGAGGAGAAGTTCTCTCAAGTGAGAGAGAGAGAACAAGTTGTTGGAGATCATCTTTATGCTTTCGGGTTTTACTAATACCATTGGTGCTCATTCTATCGCTGAGGAAGTTGCGGGGTTTTCTCCTTTATGGCTTCCTTGATTAAAATTATTTGTGTCTCTTCTCTCTTGTGTTTGTTGTTGTGCATGTGATTCTCTTAGATAAGATCCTAAGATCATATTGCTTAAATGATAAAAATCTATTATGGTATCAGAGCTAACCTGAGAACAAGACACTATGCAGCTGCAGAAGCTAAGGCTTCTTACGTTTTGGGTCTCTATCCATAATCCATGAGCAAATGAAGGCTAGGCTAACTCTCCATTGAAGGGCGCATCTTTCTGTCAAAGCAGAATTTGATTCCAGGCATTTTCAGTTTTTGGTGCGGGAAATTAGGGGTTTTTACAGAAGATGAATTTTTGAGTGAGCCCACCATAGGATTTATTTCCTCATCAAAGTAGAAGTTTAGACACCTGGGTCAATATTTTTGGTTGGGTGAAACTCTGGGAAATTCAAACCCTAGTTTGACCCCGGGCTGGAAAAACCCTAAATACTAAAACTGATAGGTTTTGGTAAATTCGCTATATCTCGGAATTGCATACGTCTCAAGGGCCAAAAATTTCAATAGTTAGGGTTCCAGCCTCTTTCAGGATTCATCCCTAAGCAGGACACCTCGAGAGAATTACTATATCTCGGGCTACGAAGGTCCAAATGAAATTTAGCTAGATGTTCCAAAAATGAAATGGAATTTAATTGCTATGGTAGAAGTTTCAGACCCCAAAGATGAAACAACGACACATGTCAGTCTGTACAACTTTGCTCTTCAGAACAATCCTGAAACAGGTCAGCTTGGAAAACTGTTCATATGTCCCAATTGGTGAAACCAATTCTGATGAAACCTATGGTTTTGAAACCTATTTTTGGTTGGGTGAAAAAGGGATAGTCAAACTATAAAGATAAGTATTCATGTGTCATTTCATGATATTGTTTTGTTATGCATTTGTTTATATTCAGTTGATGTATTATGCATGGTAGAATGTTTGCATTAATGACAATATACTACTAATATGCATGTGATGGGTAGGTAGCTCATGGTTCTATACAACTCTCCATTGCTACTTATCTAGAATGAAACCTCTTTGCTAACATATTGGATTAGTGCACAATCTCAATGATGTCTTGGTAGATATGGTAGGCATCTAGAATTTTTTTTGTAAGATATGGATGAATGTTGTATTGGCTAAAATAGTTGCATGATCATATATTTATGTGTAATAATTTGGAATTATGAATATGCCTCATGAAATGTTTCTAACCATACAAATGCATTTGACTTGTAGGAAAATTGTGTACAATCACCTACAAGAAAAGAAGGATGAGACTTGTTCCGAAGAATAAGTGATGAAAGTTCGAGAGATAATCTAAGAATGAAGACGAATGCAGCGACATCATTGATGCATAACCTTCTAGCTATGAAGAAGTAGCCAAGAATAAAGGGAAGACCAGTTCAAGAAGAATGATGTCTAGGATGCAGTATCGAGACCTGAAAGGAATTTCGTAGATGGAAACATCATGGGATACAACGCAAGATTCGTAGCACGAGGATTCTCACAGAAAGAAGACATAGAATATGAAGAGACAATTGCAACCACTGGAAGTGAAGTCAAATGACAAGCATAATCATGTGTGCAATGAAAGAAGGCCTTGTACGAGCTCAGAAGACACCCATGGGATAACCCATACATAAGGAGCTTGAAGATCACTTAGAGTGATGAAGATCTTAACTTTTCTACAAGGTTGAAGATGAAAGCCTATAGAGGATGACAAGCTCATAGATGGGTGTGAGGATAACTTTTGAAAAGGTTCAAGAGAGAGGATCTTGGTATCCAGTGACCCTAGATGGAAACATAGAATATTAGTAGCAGAGGAAGCTACTTGTCACTTCGGTACATAATGTTTCAGTGCATAAAGTATGAAAGACAGAGAGAGAATGATGCTCCGCTTTAGAGGGAGTGACTGTAGAAGATCTTGAGGTTCGACATGATACAACATGATGGACAACTTATTGATGACTCTAGGCTTTACAGAGAGTAAAGCGGATTTCAACCTTTGCTTCAAGGTTGAAAGACCAGTGATGCTCCTGTTATATTTCGATAGCTTGTTCCTCATAGAAAAGAGGAACTCATTAAATTTGCAAGAAGAAGATTTGCTTTCGAGTTCGAGATGAAGGACTTGGATATGATGCACTCTTTTCTAGGCATGGAGGTGTGGCAGAATGCGGATGGAATATCCCTTGGACAAGGAAAGTATGCAGTAGAGATCCTAAATAGAATCGGGATGATGGAATGCAAGGCCATGACCACACCTATGGCATCGAACCTGAAGCTATTGAGTGTTGCTTCATCAGATTCAGTTGATGCCACAATGTATCATCAGATGATTTGTTCCTTGATGTACCCGACGAATACGAGACCAGATATTTGCTTTGCTGTGAACACCTAGATCCAGTTCCTGACGGATCCGAGACATGTTCACTTGATTGCTACAAAGCATATTCTGAGGTACGTAAAGGGTACAGTTGATCATGGGATCAACTATAAGGCTGATCAGAAGATTAACCTGGAAGTTTATGTTGATTCATATTGGGCAGGCAGTGCCATCGATAGAAAGAGCACTTCAGGGTGCTGCTTCAATATGGGATCAGGTATGATCTCTTGGTTTAGTAGGAAACAGTCTTGTGTGGCACTGCGTATAGCTGAAGCAGAGTATGTCACAGCTTGTTCAGCTAGTTGTGAGGAAGTATGGCTGAGGAAGCTACTATCTGATTTATTTGATCTCCAATTGGATGCTACTTGTATATATTGTGACAACCAGAGTTGTGTGAAGTTGTTTGAGAACCCAATGTTCCAGTATGTTACGATGAACGAACAAATAGCTGATGTGTTGACAAAGCCATTGGACAAAGTGAATTTTGAGTACTTCAGGGAGAATCTTGGTGTTCTCCAGATCGAGGTTCCCTCCAAGGGGAAGTGATGAGTCCTTGAGCCATTCTAACATGGTAAGAGGATTGGTTCCTTCCTTGGTCAGATGTAAGTGCTGAGCCATTCTGAGGTGACTGTGGATGTGTTCCCACATGATAAGATATAAGCATTGAAGGCCATTCTCTGGGAGAATGGAGGCACCTATTCAGTTACCAGGAATACTCAGCCTGGAGCTGAGGGCCATTCTGATGTGACTGTGGGATGTATTCCCACATGATCAGATGTAAGTGCATAGCCATTCTGATGTGACTGTGGGATGTGTTCCCACATGATCAGATGTAAGTGCATAGCCATTCTGATGTGACTGTGGGATGTGTTCCCACATGATAAGATGTAAGTGCAGAGCCATTCTGAGGAGATTGTGGGATGTGTTTCCACATGATCAGATATAAGTGCTGAGCCATTCTAGTATGGATGCAGGATGTGTTCCCCACATGGATGGATATAAGTGTTGATCCCTTCTAGCATGGATGCGGGATGTGTTCCCCACAAGGCTGGATATAAGTGTTGAGCCGTTCTAACATGGTTCTTGGATGTGTTCCTCCCATGGTCAGATATAAGTGTAAATACTTTCCGACATGGTTCTTGGATGTGTTCCTCCCATGATAAGATGTGAGTGTTGATCCTTTCTGACATGGTTCTTAGATGTGTTCCTCCCATGGTCAGATATAAGTGCTGAGCCCTTCTGACATGGTTCTTGGATTTGTTCCTCCCATGGTCAGATATAAGTGCTAAGCCTTTCTGATATGGTTCTTGGATGTGTTCCTCCCATGATCAGATGTGAGTGCTGAGCCTTTTCGGTATGGTTCTTGGATGTGTTCCTCCCATAATCGGATGTGAGTGCTGGGCCTTTCTGACATGGTTCTTGGATGTGTTCCTCCCATGGTCAGATGTGAGTGCTGGGCATTCCTTTCTGACATGGTTGCTAGATGTGTTCCTCCCATGGTCAGATATAAGTGCTGGGTGGGCCATTGTGACTTAGGGTCAGATATAAGCACTGACGAAGACCTACATGGAGGATAAGCCTACAACCAGCATGAAAAAGGGATGGCTCTGTAGAAATTCCTATGACGAGAAGAATGAAGAGATAGCACCATTTGATTGAGATAGCGGAAGCAGTGATGATGATGATGATGATCTAGTGATGATATAGCTTTGATGATGATCCAGTGATGATCCATTTTTGATGATGATCTAGTGATGATCAAGCTTTGATGATGATCCAGTGATGATCCAGCTTTGATGATGATCCAGTTTCGATGATGAGCCAGTGATGATGATCCAGTGATGAACTAGATCTAATGATGATCCAGATGATACAGAGAAGAAGACTTGTGCTGATAAATTGTGTCGAGAGAATACCTTCCTAGTTAAGAGGGAGTGTTGATGTATTTGTAACTTTAGAATGTATTCACTTGTATATTTTATGTATTGTACCCTGATGTTTATTACGGGAAGAATCTGTCATGTAATTGAGTCATGTCATATCCCAATGTTCCTATCGGAAGATTCATTAATGTAAACAAGTCATGAAAAGTCATAGAGGGTAACCCTCCTTATTGATCAAGGGTTAAAGTCCCCATAGTTGTGGGGCCCTAAAGTTATTAGACTATCCTAGAGAAGTGGACCCTAGGCGAGTTATTGTAAGTCGGGGCAATAGTCCCCACCATTGTGTTAAGGTTAACCCTCCTTGTTGATCGAAGGGGCAAAGTCCCCATAGTTCAGGGGCACTAGGGTTATTAGACTCTCCTAGAGATGTTGGCCTTGGTAAGTAATTTTTAAGTGAGGCTGACATGTTGGAGTTGACATTAAGTGAACGAAAGAATATAAATAGAGAGTGAGCCTCTCTATTTATCACACACACACTCACTCATTAGGGCGCATGAGTGAGAGAAGAGAAGCTCTCTCAAGTGAGAGAGAGAGAACAAGTTGTTGGAGATCATCTTTATGTTTTCAGGTTTTATTGTTGCCATTGGTGCTCATTCTATCTCTGAGGAAGTTGCGGGGTTTTCTCCTTTATGGTTTCCCCAAGGAAAATTCTTTGTGTCTCTTGTCTCTTGTGTTTGTTGTTGTGCATGTTATTCTCTCAGATAAGATCATAAGATCATATTGCGTAAATGATAAAAATCTAACACATACCACTCAATGGGTGATGCCCCCAGCTGTATTATTGTACTTGTTTCAGATAATTGAAAAATAAATCAATGTGCTTGTCAAATTGTCCTACCATATAACATGTTACTTGGTTCTCATCCCAACACTTGAGAAAAAACCTTGGTTCACCAAATATCTCAGTGCACCTATGCATGCATGGAAACTACATTTTCATACATTTATATGTAAGCCTTAAGCATGTACACACATAAGTAGAAGAAACAAACAATCTTAGAATGCAGGTAAGGAGAAGTCAGAACATTTTTATTTAATGGAATAGATAGTGTATGTATACAAATAAATTGTTGTAGAAATATATTCATATTGGTAAAAAAAATAATTAATTCTAGAACAAATAAACTTACTCTAGATTAATTTTGCTATCTCAATAGAGGAGTGGATAAGGAAACGGGTTAAAGGGTATAGATGAGCTTCAATAATTTGGAAATCAATGGGTAAGAGCATTTCCTCCAGTCATAAAATGGCTAGTTTGGAAACTAGGAAAAGGAAACAAGTAATGATATGGGAAGATCCTAGGATGTGATGTTTAGAATCTTACAAGCTATCAAATCCTCTTATTAAAGTTCTTCCAATAAAGGAGATCTACAATAAGGATTATGTAGTTAACCAAGAGGTGAAATCAATATGGATTCAAGGTTGGAAATCGAATGTTTAGATTGGTATTCAAGAAGAGCTAGCTAAAGAATAGAATCATTACATTCACAATCTCAAATTAAGTGAAATAAAATTAAAAGAAGAAGAAGATGAGATTGTTTGGTCCAAAGAACAAACCCATAGGAAACTTCAGTACCAAGTTAGATTGTCATGCCAAGATAAAGGAGGGAGAAATAGGTGAAAAAAATAGTAGAAGCATTGTACACAAAGACTAATATAGTGTACTTTCTTGGTGAGCTTAATTGATACTTGACTTTGGTAGGTGTGAAGTTATGGTTGGATAGGAGCAATAAATAAGAGATTTTGTCTTGAATACTATTTGGATGCTGAGATTCCCTCTAAAACCTATGATATATTTCTGGCTATCCATTTCCAATAAAATACTCACATAGGACAATTGTAAAAAAGAAATTGGCAGGGACCTAGCAAATACATTTTGTGCAAATTAAATGAAGAATCGATCCACCACCCATTAATAACTTAGTTCACTACCCATTTCCAAGAGAAGTATGGATTACGCATTGAAGTAGGGGGGTGAATATGGAAGATGGGAGGGAGAGTCCACCCTAGAGTGTTTTCAGATATGATGCAAGAACCAAAGATTAATAGAACCTACAAAAGTATCCTCTTACATGGTTTGAGAATTATGGTTGGATATAAATGGCATGACACTTGAAGGAAAATAAATCAACTAATACATGTCTATTTCTATATGGTGAACCAAATAGAAAACAAAATTTAGCTTGTAGATTGCCCCACAATAAGACGATAGACGCCTATAGCTTATATATATTAAATGATTTTAATTATCATTTCTACATTTTTTAACACACACACACACACACACATATATATTATTTACTTTTTAGACTTAGACTCGTTTACTTTACAAATAACTATGCACAAGGGACAAAGTGCTTGACCCTAGCGAATATACTCTTAAATTAAAACCTTTTCTTATCTAAGTAGAAATTAAATAGTTGAGTATCTCTTTCTCTTTGTAGGACTCAATGATATACTCATGAATTGTCACTTTATAAATAATTTGGTTGTTTTGGGCCATGACCCTTTTCTTCTAAAATCATTAATCCATCTTTTCATGAAACTATTCTAATGAAACAATATATCATTCTGATCGTAGGTGATCAGTATGACAATTCTCCTTAAAACCCATGTCTCTGAAAACACATGACATATGGCATTGAATTCTAGAAGGAACACATATTTG
Source organism: Pseudotsuga menziesii (assembly GCA_001517045.1). Lineage (NCBI taxonomy): Eukaryota > Viridiplantae > Streptophyta > Pinopsida > Pinales > Pinaceae > Pseudotsuga > Pseudotsuga menziesii. The sequence continues at coordinate 17,901 of LPNX010350370.1, read as the reverse complement.
CAGGGTCCATACAATACTAGATAGTTCAGTATTTTGTGCCGCTCGATGTCATGCTTTGTATTCTAATTTGTTATTTTAGTTTATAGATTTATACATGCGTTTTTGGAATATTGCATTAGCCATTTGAGAGCAATTTGAGAGGAGAATATGGAAAGAAAATGCACATCTTAGGCATTGAGGTCAAATTCTTTCATCTTTGCATCGTCGCCTCTCTTCCTTCTTTATGTCGATCTTTTATAATTTTGTCTCTAGACCTAAAATATGAAGGATTCATATATACGGCTACTAAGTTTCCTTTTTCAAGGGTAGTTGAACACTCAAGTATTCAAGCATTCAATTAACCAGGGGGATCATCGAACTAATTGGTCTATTACATCAAGCATAGTTCCTTCTTCTTTCTCTTTTCCAATATTACCTTATTTCTCTATTGTAACCCTACTTAAAAGTCTCTCGAATGCAACTATTTTACCTCATGGTATTGTGGTTCTTCTATACATAGCAACTTGGATTCTCCAATGGTAATGGTTAAAGCTAGTGAGATATTATGCCCATTGACCACCTTAATAATACTTGCTTATATATCCTTTGAAGTAATGTCCCTATCGGTTCTATGTGAGTTGTGGGATGATGATGACAAGACTTTGATCAATTTCCTAATGGTCCTGGATGCGCCATTGATCTCTCCATTGTATTTTCTTAACTTTGATCTCCCCTACCTCTACACAAAATACCCATGTGAATGTCTTGTTCTTTATATAGTTTCTTACAAAATGGAGAGTATCATGTATTTTGAGTGATTCTTTAAAGAAGTAATGCACATACATATAATACTATACATTGTCAAAACCATTAGCTCATAAAAGTCTCTTATGGGGTAGTAGTTGGCTCAGGGGTGGATTAGGACCAATATTTTGGCTATCCTATTCCTATGGCAGGGAGGAACCGGTGAATCAACTGTCCTATTCCTATGGCTGGGAGGGTATTTTGAATCAACTGTGTTATAATTGAATCAAATGTGTTATAATTTTCAGATATAAACTTTTGACCCTTATTTATTCGAAAGCCTTATTTGATATCTTAATATGTTATGTGAGTATATTTCTTGCAGTATAGGAGAAAAATAGTTTAGTTATTTTATTTATGGATTAAATAGTCCAACATTAGGAGAGAGAGGTTAAATTTTCAGGAAATAATTTTTTTCCTTACTATTATATTTCTTTTAAATTATAAAAAAATTGGTATTATAGTTCGTTCACTCTTTCTATTAAATACTTAAAGAATTTTTGTATTAAAATCTTGAGACCTTTTCGAAGAACTTCTCTAAGGGTGACTCTTGCCTTTAGGGTTTAAAATAAAAGTGTGGATCTTTTCACAACCTATAGTTACAATTTTCTGGAAACCAAAATAGGACAGTAGAAAAAATAAATCCGTAAAGTCTTTAACTAATGAACTTCCATATTTATGATTTAAACATTGACGTGAGAACTTTATTTTTTTTGGATTTTGATTCTTGTGTTTTAAACAAATTTGTAGAGAACTAATGTTTTTCCAACTATATGCATGCGCTTATTTTCCTTGATTAACAAAAAGGAAAATCTCTATGAGTTGTGTTCTTTCATTAACCCAATTTCCTCGTTACTATTTTGTTGTGTTAGGATCCATAGATCCACAGATTCGATACGTATCTGGATCAGATCCACCTAGGATCCACCATGGAAAACAATTCCATATAGAAGGAAATGTATCCTAGTCCCATGAAATAGATCATGCGAAAAATCAAACAATTCATGAAATTTTCAAACGAATCCTACAAGTTCCAGTGCTTCCATGACCCATTGATTCCCCCAAAAATTGTTTTTTAATGAAAACCTTAAAAAACCCAAAACACCTAATGGCTAAAAGCATAAACCCCATTCCTAGTCAAGGTCTAATCTATCCTTATGTCAATATCTACTCTTGAACTTTGATATATCAATATAAATGCCTACTCTCAACATTTTTATTCGATTTATCTTTATGGTCAAGGTCTATTGTCAAGGGTTATTCTATCTTTAGGTGCTATTTTGTTACTCACTTCATCGACACTATTCTGTAGTCTTTTCATAGTGTTCAAGAAAACCACTTTATTCCCTACTGATAGGGACATGTGGATATGGCTCACAGAAATACTATTATGACCTGCTTCAAGTTCTTGCTAAAATGGTTTTTAAAATTATCAATATCAATCATGGTTACAATTTATCAAATTATCAGTTATGATACATGAAATATCTTTTTGGCATTAACTTATAGTTCTACTCTTTTGTTTCTTCATTCTATTTTATTTATCAATATAAAAATATTTTTATATTTGTTTGTACTTGCCATTTCCCTGTCATATCTCGATCGTGGGTTTTAATTACATGAATTGGTAATTACAATGTCATGATGTTGTTGTTTTTTTTGTAAGTTCAAAAAGAGGTCTCCATCAAAGAGCCGACCTGGATATCACTTTCCTGGTAATTCAATTATTTTTATTGAATATGATTTTACTGTTAAGGAAAGAGCGACCTATAATGAGAGGACCGATCCTAGTTTCTATTGTAAGATATATGCTTAAATCTTGTCCACACATTTTACTTATAATATAGGAGGAGTATGCGATTCTCTAAGGAAGAAATAAGACCAAGGATCGAACCCTACTATTCTTATTACACAATTTTTTTTGTCTAAAAAAAATTTGGTTGTTAATGGAGGTCGTTAATCCTACTCTCGTAGTATTCCCTTCAACAAATAAACTCATAATTATGAAGATCTGTATCAATTGGCTATTCTTGAGGATTGTCAATGCTATATTATTATTTCACTAGAACAATGCGTCATCCTAGGTACATACCTTTATCACCTGAATTTTTCATATTAATGCAAATTGACCAACCATTATAGGGGTTAAAAGGGTGAACTTTGAAATGATTTTCTTTTATTAATTGAGCGATTCTTTCATAGAAGATAAAGAAAGGAGAACTCTCTATATCATATCCTAACTCTTATACTTTTAGTTTCATTGGTTATATAAACACTTTGACTTAATCAAACTCCCTGAAAAGAGGTACAACTCCATAAGGTCTAGTGTCCCCTCAATAACCTGATTGATATGGCCCCCTCATGTGCTGGCCCAACATGGAAAAATGGTAGGGTAGGGGATGCAAGGATCAGCAAAAGGATCGACCATTTCTTACTTGCGGCCTCTCTTGTACCCCTCCTTCAACGTTCCAGAGTTTGGTCATCTATTGCTGATATTTCTGACCATTACCCCATCTGTCTTGAATGGAACGTGTTGATTACTGGTCCTTACCCCTTCAAATTCAATAGGGCATGGATTTTGGAATAAGGTTTCTCTGATTTGGTTGGGGAGGTCTGGTCTATTATACCCTCATCATCCTTCGAAGATAGTATGCTTTCTTTGGCTCACAAACTTTGGGTATTAAAAGGGAAAGCCAAAGTATGGATGAAGGAAAAAGCACTGCTAAAAAATCAGGAATCCTTGGAGGTCCATTCTTGTATCAAGGATCTTCTAGAAGCTTATCCCTCAGGCATCCTATCTCTGGAAAACCAAACCATTCTATGGTCTCTCAAGAACCGTAGGAAGTCTATCCTTACCCACGAGCTTCTTACTTAGTAGCTAAAGAGTAGGGTTTAGTGGGACACCATGGGGGATGCTAATACCAAATTATTCCACTCTGTTTCCTCTGCTCGCAGAAACCACAACTCCATTTGGGCCCTCTAGGATGCATATTTGTCTTGGGTTGATAGTGATGAAATGTTAAAAGATCTTGGGGTAAAACATTTCTTTAGACTTTTTAAAGATGACTTTTAGACAAATATTGTGGATCAGTTAAAAGTAGTTCAAATTTTCCCTGCTTATCTATCTCATGAAGAGGCTTCTTGTTTTGATTCTGAAACCACTCTGGGAAAGATTGAAGGGGATTTAAAAACATTCAAGAAGGATAAAATCCCTGGCCTAGATGTCTGGCCGGTGGAGTTCTGCTTAAGTTTTTTTTGACTTGGTAAAGGATGACCTCTTGGTGGTGGTAGAACACTCAAGGGTCTCTGGAATGGTGGCGCCCTCTCTAAATGCTACATTTCTGACACTAATACCCAAGCTTGAAAAGCCCTCATCATTTGCAGACTTCAGACCCATCTCCTTATGTAATTTAGCTTACAAGCTTATCTCCAAACTCATTTCTCTCAGGTTAAAACCTTTCCTTGATAAGCACATCTCACCCGAACAGTTTGGCTTCCTTATGAACTGACAAATAATGGAACCTGTAAGGATTACACAAGAAGCCCTGCACTCTATCAAGACCAAAAAGAGACGTGCCTTGGTTCTCAAGCTAGATCTGGTCAAAGCCTTTGATTAGGTCAACTGGACATATATAAGGCTCATTCTTCTACAGATTGGCATTCCCTTAAAAGGGGTGAATTGGATTATGGGTTGCATCACTTCTGCAAAGTTTGTTGTACTCATCAATGAATCCCCCTCTAGGTTTTTCACCCCTTCGAGAGGCATTCATCAAGGATGCCCCCTGTCTCCACTACTCTTTATTCTAGTCATAGAGGGACTCAGTTTACTCATCAAAGATTCCAAAATAAGTGGTAGGATAAGAGGAATCAAAATATCTGCCTCGCTTACCCTCACCCACCTACTTTTCATGGATGATGTTGTGTTGTTTGGTCTTGGCACATATGAAGAGTGGGTTTCTTTCAATGTCATCCTATAGACTTTCTGTCACACATCTGGCATGTGTATTAACATTGAAAAATCTGGGTTTTTATTTAATGAGATGGATAGGGGGGTGCTGAATAATATCAGACACATTCTTCCCTAGTGTGTGACGCCTCTGTATGAGGGTTTCAAGTGTCTGGGATACTTCATAAAACCACTGGGATATCAAGTAAAAGATTGGTTTTGGCTCTTAAAAAGGTTCAAAAAAAGAATTGATAAGTGGTCACACAGGTTCCTATCACTGGGAGGTAGACTAGTTCTTATCCGTGCAGTTCTTATCAGCCTCCCCATTTATTGGTTTGAACTTGCCCCGATTCCTGTATCCATCCTTAAAAAAATGAGGCAACTGATCTTTAACTTCCTTTGGGGCTCCAACAAAAACAAGTTCCGTTTTCATCTAGTGGACTGGCAGACTCTGGCAACGCCTTCAGTCTATGGGGGATGGGGTATCAAAAATATCCACTGGTTTAGCATCTCTTTAAGACTAAGAAGTCTTTGGTGGGCCCTAAAAGGTACTGGCATTTGGAATCAGGTCATTTCTATGAAATACTTAAAACATCAAACTTTGGCAGCATGGCTGAGAAAAAAAAACTTTTGCACTAGCAGTGCCTCCATAATATGGAATAGTTTTTTAAAAACCATATCTTGGCTGGGAAGTTTCTTATGTTGGAAGGTTGGTGATGGAAGGGATGTTCAAATCAGCACAGACCCTATTGTTGGCATTCATGACATCCACTTCTTTCCAACAGATTTGAGAGATTACCTTTGTGACTACGAGATTACTACTCTTCAGCATGCCAGGAATTGGGTGGTGTTTGGAAATTTATATGGAACTCCTATATCACTAGGATTCAACAGAGTGGCATCCATCTGTCTGATAAGGTAGACTCCCTCCTCTGGTCCAATAATAAAAAAATTTGAGTTGTTACAGCTTCCTTGGTGTATGATCAGATTGTAGCCCAACATTCTTCTACCTTGAAGGATCAGATTTTCTGTGATCTTTGGAATCTCAACATTCCTCTAAAGATCAAATGTTTTGTCTGGCTCTTATAATGAACAAAATCTTAACCTGGGACAATCTGGTTAAAAAAGGATGGTCCGGTATGAGCTGTTGCTGGTTTTGTCATGCTGGGGAGGAAACTGTCCAGCATTTGTTCTCAGAGTGTAGTTTTATCAATAACGTTTTTAATGTATTAAAATATATTTATCACTCTACACTTCCTACCACCCCTGGATCCCTTCTTGACCTCCTTAACTTCTGGCTGAAACACAATCCCTCCACCTACCACATTCCTTATTTTGTTTACTGGTGTGTCTGGATTACTCAGAACAAAGGCATTTTTGAAGGATCTAGTGTTTCCTTGGCCTCACTTGCTAGCATGATCAGTCTGCTTTTCCAGAGGTTCCCTTTATGTAGAAAAAAGGAAAAATCCTGAATGTGTCACACCCAAAAGAACCAAATCTTTCGCGTCAAAAGAACCAAATCTTTTTCAATAGTACAACTTGGAATGTGTCACACCCAAAAGAACCAAATCTTTATCATCAAATTCCTTGATGGAAGACCTTCCATCATCATCTACCTTGCCTCCTATCATGACAAGTCTCCTTGATGAATTCTTATTCGTCATATCTACTGAGGACCCGTGGTGTGGGAGAAATCTCCTCTACTTGTGCACCCAAAAATTCAGGCCCCATTTAAGCCATGAAGATCATTGGCGCATTTGGCATCAAGCTACTCGATATCTCCTGATCAGTGATGTATTGTAATTCCGCGATGCGACACCATACTACATCGTTGCCTCACCCATGATGAAACTGAACATGTACCGAATGACTGCAATAGTGGAGCCTATGGAATCCACCTCTTCAATTTGGATACTAACCAAAAGGTTCTCCATGCCGGTTATTAATATCCCACAATATTTGTTGATTGAATTCAAGCAATTAAATACTACTGTAATTGAAAAATCTTTTCCCAAAAAGCAAGGAAACCTCCTGTACTGCTACATCCTAGTGTCACAGTCGGTCCCTTATGCAAGTGGGATATTTACTTCATGACTTGTAACCCTCCTTCGATCGGTGGCCATAAATACTTCATTGTGGCTGATGATTACTTCACCAAGTGCATAGAAGCCATGCAAACCTTCAATTCTAAGGCTAAAACTATGACATGCTTCTTTTTCAACCATGTTATTGCTTGTTTTGGTGCTCCCCTCTGTCTAGTCTCATACCACAGTACTCACTTTGAAGATGCTATTTGGACAGAGCTCTCGGCTATGTTGAAATTTGAACACTAGTATTCCTCTTCTTATTATCCTCAGAGAAATGGCCAAGTTGAGGCTGTCAACAAAATCCTCAAAACCATGCTCCAATGAATGGTGGAAAAACACAAGACCAAATGGAATCAATTACTCTTTTCTTCCCTCTGGGCCTACTGGACATCGACCAAAACCACCATTGGTTTTACCCCATTCCATTTAGTCCATGGCGTGGAGTCGGTTCTTCCCATTGAATGCCATATTCTGTCAGTCTGCCTTGCCATCGGGCTTCTACCTGATACTTCACCATTGGAAAAAATCCTACTTACGCTTCAACAAACTGATGAGAACCGCCGTACTACTCTCCGAATGATCAAAGAGGCTAAGACCCACTCAAAGTCCCATTATGAATCCCACGTCCACCCACAGAACTTTAAAGAGTGGGACGTCATCCTTGTCTACGATCAATCCCATGATAAGTATGGAAAACATAAGTTTGAATCCATGTGACATGGCCCTTATGTCATGCATTGATGTCTCGGCAAGGGGGAATACCTTCTCGTTGAATTCGAAGGTCCCCTCTTGAAGAATCCCCACAATGGGCTCTAACTCAATAGATTCTATACATGATCCGACCAACCTAAATACCATTGTATCATAGTTTTCCTTTCTTGTTTGGAATCATTTTTACCATGAGGCTCACAGTTTGTTTCCTTGGTTGTTTTAGATGGATCCTACCTCGCTCTCCTATGTCGACTTTGCTGATGGCGCAAGTAGATGGTACCCTAATCTCACCTTGGCTATGTGGGTCATTTATTCCATGTCACATGTGTTGATCCATATCGAAGAAATGTGCATTGGTATTTCTACCAACAACCAAGTTGAGTATGATGCTGTCATTGGTCTCCTAACTGCCGCCCTTCACATAGGTATTTGTTTCCTTGATGTCTTCTTAGACTCCTAGCTACTTGTCACCCATTTGAATAACTACTACTGGGTACATGATCCTTGCCTCTTTAGAAAATTCCTGCGCTCTAGACAATTGGTTAAATATTTTGAATCCATTTCATTCATGCATGTTCCCAAAAGTCTCAATAGTGTAGTAGATAAAATGGCTATTGACATTCTAGAGTGGCACCTCAATCATCGCATATAGGAAATAAACTACATCATGCATCATTATATAATAATGCATACATATGTCATATACATACACAATATAGGCATATTCATAGTCATAACAAGAGAGTCATAAAAGAGATAAAAATACAAAAAATGTGCATCCACGTGCATCCATATCATAACCTCATAATCAGTTTGGCCTCTCCAAACAAGTACAAAAAAGAGAAGCCCCACATGATTTCTCATCTGATAATACATATAATAAAAAAATCCGCCATGCTCAAATGCATTGGGGAAAAGCACCACATGCTGCTAATATGAGTCTACATCCTCTGACTCTGTCTCCTCCTCAGTATCATCCTCATCCTATGATATCTCCTCCTCCATCATTACATCTCCCTGTGTTGCTGCTCTGACAAACTCAACGACCACTACTATCCTCCTCATCAGAGCGATCCACTCAAGAGGATATCGATAACATGCATTGATCAAGTCGTCATTCAAATACTTCCACCTGTCGTCGGTCACTCCCTCTAGTAGTCTCTCCACACCTAGCCACAATGAGTCTAAAGTAGAAATCCATCACCTCTTCTACTCATGAGAAGGTGGATATAATCCCTCCACTCTTCCCCTGTGTCACTGATATCTCACTAGAGGATGCTGTCCCACATCTGCACATGCACATCGTATGTCATTAGCATCAATCACGTGTATAATATAACTATCACTATGCTAGTAAACCAAAATATATGATTGAAACCACAAAGAGTCATGTCATATGGTCCCTAGACCTATCCAGGAGGTCGAGGCATCTCTGGATCTCCCTGGTAGTCCATGCATGCATATGGAAAATCCTCAATGAGGATCAAAATCTTCCTCTACTACACAAATAGCTCTCAGGTGAAGAAACAACCTACTAGACTACCTCCCTTCCAAATCATCATCTCATACCACTGCCTCATACGAGGCTTGCATGGTTCCCCATCGTGCACTGCCATATGCTATTGTAGTGTTGGTTACCACTCAAAGAAGAACGAGCATAAAAAGGATGGGAAGCATAAATCCCCATCTACTAGGTTATCCTAGTTTAAGCCACACCAAACCTCTATCAAGTACATCTGGGACCACCCATAGTAGGTTCTCCTCAACACACTCTCGACCATCAATAACTGATTGCCTAATATCTTTTGTTGACCTTTCTATCCTAGAATTCACAACACCACCATTTCCACTACACAAGTCTTCGGACTCTCTATGTCACACACACATATGTATTCCCCATGAACATATGCCATGTCATAGTAATGCCGGGCGCACAAGTCATCCATGGACACTTCTCTCAAGATTTCCAGTGAGATATCACTGATAACACCCAGCAATGGGAGGTCAGTCAAGAATTACACATCATAGAGGGTGATCTCCAGTTGCTCACCCTATATGATGAAGCACTCTGCATCCCTGTCTTGGAATCTCACAAGCTTGTTCACCAATAAATTTGCTAAACTCATTAAAGGGATATAGATTAAATTCAAGATCTCATTCTAGGCCAGTGTGTCCTACACTACATCATCATCCTCCACCTCATATATGAGGTCGTCAATTTCTCTCCCTCTCCATCTAAATCGAGGAATCATGGACACCCAAAAAGTATGAGTCAAACCACATTTAGAAAATTCTTTCCATTCTGGTCGAGGTTGAACCCGTCGGGCCTTTTTGTAGGACCCAGTTTACGCAAAAACCTTCAACAGGGGCGAGTTGAGTCGTGCTTGTCTCTCGAACAGGTGCGACCCAAGTCACGCATGTTTCCAATCCGATAGGTGTGACCTGGTTCACACCTTTTCCTTTGAAAGGTGCGACCCAAACCTGAAATCCTTTTGGTCTCGACGAAGGCCTCTAGATTGTGAAAAGGACCAACTAAATGAATGAAAATGATGGGGTAGGTGAGAGATCTTAGCTACAACTAATAGATCATGAAATCACTGGTCCAATCGGAATAAATCAACAACTTTTCTCCGTTGCCCTCCACACCAACTCAATAATGAATAGTGAAAATGACATGTGTCATGTGGTCCCCCCACTGTTTATAGGCCTCCATTTGGTGAACCTCCTCTTATGTGCACCATAGAGTCATTTGATGTCCATTTTTCACGCCGTTTGCACTGATGGGTTCAATTTTTCATGCTTTATCCACCCGTGGGACTCACGTCTCATGCTCTCCCTACTTTTTATGGCAATTTCTTGAGATTACCTCGTTTTGTGTGCCACCAGGAAATTCAAACCCCTTTTGTATTGGCATGTACACGAGCCCTCTGCTCCATACATAACGTAAACTTTCAATTATTTTACCACCATTCATCATCCTGCAAGGAGGCCCCACCACTTTTCTAGTGTTATTTTTCTCCCCATCAACTATGATCCGAACATCAACTATTTTGGCACATTGAACACTTCCTCCTTTCTTGACTAACCATTATCGAGTTTATGTTAATCTCTTTTCTAACTCCTTAAATATTGAAAAGATTGTCAAGCTAGCTTGCTTCCTTTCTCTCTCGTTAAATTATTTGAAAGGGCATCCATGTGGTATCATTTATCCCTTTTTCAGACTGTTTATACCAATTAAAGAAAATGACCGCCCTAGCACCTTGCATCTAGGAACGTTTCCCTTTATATCCTTTTATGCTTTTTTGGACATTGGGACCATACTCTACAAAAAAGATCACTTATGGGTTGTATTTAAGTTATTTTCTAGCCCTCTCATAAAGGAAATATCACCAACCAAACTTGGTTCCATTCATGTTCATAAAAGCATTTTAATGACCGTTCAACCAAAATAGGTTTATCTTTTTTGAACTAGTTGGACTACCTACGGAAAAGAAGTATCTTTTCCCCTTTTTGGCTGGGAGAGTTCTCCTTTACACACTTTTATCCTTTTTTCGGGCTTAGGAGACTACTATACGAAAAAGAGATCCATTGGAGTCTTATTCATGTTTTCATACTCTCTAAACATGAAAACAACACCGAGCATATACCGTCTTAGGATCGAAAAAAATCCACGAGACAATATCATACTGAGCATACTTATATCCCTTCTTCGAGCACCTTAAACTATGAAGAAGGCCCAAATGGTGCCTTTTGGTTCCCACCCATATTGCATATAGTCTCACATTATGGAAGCATTCCCCCCATTGGGTATCCTTTGTTCAAAGTACTCTATGATGATTCTGCATTGGATCCCTTGGATATCACTTGTAAACTGCATTCCCCAAGTATCTCCCAATACAATCATCTCCCTGGTTCCATAGTTATGATTTCCTCCCCATGAGTCAGTGCCATGTGTTTCCCGGTAATCCCTTCGATTATACTCTAAACAAAGGAAGTTTGGGTCCCCCATACTCCCCTGGCCATGTTCCCCATTTAGTGTCTCAATCCCATTATTATTCCATATCTCTAGTTGTCCCCCTCGTGCTTCTATCGAGGAAACCTCATTTCCTTGGTAGTTGCAGGTCTCCCTCTATCGACATGAACACATATATTCCATAGGATATACCAAGAGGTCCCTGTATCTTTGTTTCATCTACCTCATTGATGAGTCCCTTAGACCACTTGAAAGGAGTCCTTAGTTCCGTTTAGGTTGGTTGTGTCTCATGTTCTCAAATTCAGCTACATTATCGCACCATTGAGATTCATACAAGGTATTGGTTCCTTCATTATTTGGTCGAATACCTCAATTGTCACCTGAATCTAGCACATTGGTGAGTCTCTTTGGGACCCATATAGTTTCATGTGCTTTGTGATATCCGAGCCGTGTTGGATATAGTGTTCGAAATCCCCTTAGTATCATGCTTATGTATATCTATAGTATGAGATGCCATTTATTGTACCTTAGAGATTTCGACTCTCACTAGTTGAGTCCATGTAGTTGTGTACACCCTCAAATTTAGCAGACCGTTACTTATTCTGATACTGCATTCGAAGAGAATTCCATTGTTTCTATGTACCAGTTCTTCAGATCAATACTTGTATTTAGCCTCCTATTGGGGCCACCATTATGTACTACCAGTTATATGTATTGATTGACTCCCCTTGTTTGAGCCTTGATCCCTATTTTTATATTGAGACATTGACATGAGCATGGGTATGCCCACCTCGTCCATATATATTTCTATGATTATATGTACCTTATTCAGTTGAGAAGCAATACATACCAAAATTCACTACAATTCAAATGAGGAGAGTCCACTCTCCGCGGTTCTTTCCAGTTTCTCCATCGTTGTCACCATTTCTTCCTTGATCCTATGATGTTTATTGGTCATATGATGAACTCCTGCCCTCACACATCAAGGGGAAATTTGTTAACACAAAAAAATTTCCAAATAGATCTCTATGTTCAAAACCATAATTATACATCATAATCCCATCATTAATCCCTCCATTTTGACCTTCACAATTGAACTCCCTCCAAATTGGTCCAAGTAATCATTATTCCTTCCCTCATAAATACAAGGAAGATGTGACTTTATTACAACAAAATCCCCATTCTCTCAAAAAATGACAAAAACCCCTAAAATAAGAATGGGTCATAAACCATGGACCAATACCATGCACTACAGAAAACCATGGAACAATACCATGGGCAACAAAACTATGGATCTTCCCATAAATACATTGTGAAAGTTTCCCCACAAACACTTTTGGTCACACTTTTCACTTTTTTACTTTTAGTCACACTTCTGTCCATCATACTTTTGCCACATATTTCCACATCACATTGTATGTTGAGTTTACTCTATACAATCCTTGATTCCATTCCCACTGAAAAAGGTATGTTGCATTGGTTTTGTCAATTAAAATAAAATCTAAAAAATAGTTTGTTTTTTGTTAAGTAATTCAAGGTCGAATGCTTTCCCTTTCACCATGAAATATACCTCTAGATCCCTCCTATATAAGGTTAGTGCTTTTGCACATAGCGAGAGAAAAATATCCACAACAACACTTTATAATATTAAATCATAATAAATTTATTTATAAATATTAAAGAAGCCATTGAATGAATACAAATAGTAAATGAGGTTTCTTTTTTAGAGTAACCTACATATGATTATATTTACACCTAATTAAAACAACCATAATTGAATAGTCATTTTAGAATATATTACAATGAGGGAACGATTAAATTGAAATTGCAAACCTTTTGTAGAACTAGTTGAAATCGCCATGTCCATCCAAAAAGAATCCCTTTTAATGATCTATTGAGGAATATTATGTCCCAACAAGACTTAATATAAGTAAACATCACCCAATTAACCTTCTCGTTGCAAGGCATAAGTAGAAATTGAAGATATGATATCTAGTATTTAGACGTAGGATAGGACCTGACTTAATACGTGCATGTGTTGAGAAATAATTGTATTCATTGATATTGGGTAAGTAGAAATTGAAGATATGATATCTAGCATTTAGATGTAGGATATAACATGACCTAATACGTGCATGTGTTGAGAAATAATTGTATTCATTGATATTGGGTAAGTTTTTGACCAACTTAAATGGTCAACATATAAACTATGAGAACAAATATTAAGCATTTGAGTACGCTTAGGGAATGGGGCATAAAGACAAGTAAAGGAATAATCACGAAGGAATAAAATGGAACCATAATTACTTAACAATGACCAAGGGTACATGTGTCCTTGTTCCAAAGAACCTAATAAAAAATAAACATACAAAATCAAGAAAGGAATTTTTTTTTTACTTTCAGAAAGAAAAAAGCTTCTCCTTAATATTCAAAATAGAATCAAAGGGCATCTGATGTGCCATCCCAGACAAGGGTTACAGTCAAGTAAGTAGATCTCATAAGTTTCATACTGTCGATCTTTAAGAACGAGTCACAACTTAGCTAAGCTGCAGAGGGGGAGGTGCAAGTGCATAGCCAACAAATATAATAGTCCCATTAGTAAATTCTGTCACTCAAAACCATATCTACCATGGACAAAAGAGCACAGAGCTGCAACCTAAAGGAGCCCGCTCCTTAACAATAAAAAAAGGTGCAAGTAAAGTAGGGAAAACATGCTCCAGCACCGGACTCAAATGAGCTTGAAAGTGCCATGAGAAGCCAAAAGGCCATAAACAGAGTAACAACCAAATCCAGGAGCCAAAGAAAGGGCAGTTTTAGAAAGGCAGTCTGCGAACTAATTGTGTTCACGATAGATATGGCACTCGCTTTCTAGTTTCCCTACACTAGTGATGGAGTTCAAGAGGTGAAAGGGTAGCAGTGCCCTTTGCCCAATTTATGATGACTGAAGAGTCACCATATACCTTGAGTGTGGGAATCCCCATCATTTGGGTTGAATGCAGAAGAGCCCAAAGCCCTACCAATTTTGCTTTATTGTTGGTGCAAATTCCCGCCCCCAAACAAACTCGAAGGAATGTGACTCGTTCAAGAACAAGCAGTAACCAACTCCTCCAACATTTTTAGCAGATGCCCCATCGAAAAATCCATATGGATAGACAAGAACAGGCCCAGGGCCCAAGGCTCTTGACTTTTTTTCCTTATATACAGGAACAGGCCCTCGACTTACATTGGAGGTTGTACCTCAAGATTTAGACACAATTTAGACATCCTGTAAAGGGGTAACACACATACCCAATGGGGGTACATCAACATACACTGATAATATCCATTAGAATATATTCCAAAGTTACAAATACATCAACATATGTGGTTTTAGTATTCTTATGATGATGTCATGTAGTTCTTTTCTACTTTTGATGATATGTGGTTGATAGCAAGTTGGTCTATGATGTTCAATTGATGGTATGTTATTAATATGGTCTGAAATAGTTAGCACGTTATTCTTTGATATCCACAATGGTGTGATGGTGTTATACTCTTATGATGGCATACATTAATTATCATTTGGTTCTTGACTATTTATGATGTTTTGTTCTTATGATGGATCATTTAACATGTTTTATGATATTCATATTATGACAATGATATCTTCTCATGATGGCATAATACCCCCAATTTTGACTTGGAATGTATCAAATCAGATTATGTGCATAATGTAAATATGCTAGTATGGATGTCAAGGCCAAGGTATGCCCAGTGATGGCTAGGCATGTATAATGTAAATATTTCTATATGGACCATGTGTTTGGCTTGACATGCTAACTTGAAAGCTATGTAAATATGATGTTGATACAATAATAAAATGGTCCAAGATGGCTATGTAAAGAGAAATAGAGGGGCTATGATTCCATTAGAGGGGAAGAGGAAAAAGGGGCCTATGGGAGATTAAATTCTCTATTACTAAATGTCAATATTAGAACTCATACATTTCCTACCATGTGCCTTAAATGAGCCAATTACTTTCTTTTGACTATTAAATCCAATCGTTAAATGCACGCGTGAGGTTGGTGGATTAAATCTTCTCATGTAGTTATGAAAGCATTGTATGAGTTTACTTCTATCAAAGTTGTAAGAGTCCTCTCTTCTATGGTCAAAAGTTATGTTAGTTGTCTTTTTCACCATCCTCTAATCTCCTTTGTAGTCTACCAATTATTCTCATCCAAATTTTTACAATATATTTTACACTAGGAAGGGTTTTTCCTCTTGTTGTTCATACCATTTCCATTAATGTTACCAAACTGTGAAACAAGTAAAAATTCAAATTGTTAACATAAAATTGCAGACACTAGAGAAACACAACAAGATTTGAACCCAAAATCCGACGAAATTGACCCTACCGTTAGATTTCACCTTTTTAATTACAAATTTGTTTTGTTTTGTTTTTTTTTATATAATTTTTCTCCTGTTTCCATCGTATATCTGACGTCAGTCTTTGGATATCCAACGACGTCCGTCAAATTTTTGACTTTTGCCGTTGGATATCTGAAGAAAAGATTACAACGATCAATATCCTAATTTCGTCGAATATCCAATGATAATTTATTTTTAGAAACTATATAATGGGAGTATTTCACCATGTTTTCTATACACGCGATGGTTTGCAGAAGTTATAATCTTCACGCGGACTGTTTTACATACAAAAATCCACAATTATTTCAATTGTTACTATGATTAAAAAGAGTAAAGTGTGGACCTTAATTTTTTAAGATCGATAATCATCAGTCAATCTTGGTATTAGGAAATGTTGGAACATAACAATATTCCTGATCCATACGATCAAAATCATGAATCGCTTGCTAGATTGTGGAATGGACTGAAAATAAATGGTGATAGAAAATGTTATTGACCATGTAGTCAATGCAAGGGCTTTAAAAGGAGAAGAATACAGATCACAACAACCAAAAGACATTGTAGAAAATATGGACATGCTAAGAGGGGACATCACTATCATCGATTGGTAAGTTTTTCATAATATATGTTTTTATATTGATTGGTTTTGTAAATGTTAGTATAATTTGAATATTTATTATATTAACTAATATATTTTGATGGTTTCATGTAATTATAAAGGAAATACCTCCTATGACATATCAACCGGAGGATGTGCTTTCAGAACAAGCACCGATGGAACATGGAGCTATGAATAATGAGGAACAAGTTAATGATCTTATTGAAAAAGATGATAACATTGATAACATAGTTGAAGATGGTAGCACAAATACATTGATCCATGATACATTCAATGTTATAATGGATGATGATGATGATGATGTTCATGATTTACCTCTTCTTGAGAAGGCATACAAACCTCTTTATGAAGGCTCCAACACAAATCTTCTCTCTGTTATATTGTTGATAATGAACTTGAAGGTTATGAATGGCCTTTCAAACACATCAGTCACAATGGTGTTAAGGTATGTAATATATTCCATCACATATATATGATCGCGATAAAGGTTATCTCTGTTCCTCTAATAATTTCATTGTTAATTCATAAGTAAATTAATACAGGAGAAACATGTTTCATTAATATTTTTTATAAATTATATTAACTAGTTTTTTATTTTAATTTGTTGCAGCTTGATAGATGAATTTTTGTTATCACCGTCAAATATTTTATCTCAAACATATCGATATTTATTTGTCATCATGAAATAAATTAGAATGTAGTATGAAGTAATTGATGCATACCTCGATGACCATATTATATATTATAAACAAAATGAATTTGAAACAGAATGTCTAGAATGTCATATCAGTAGATATGAGACAGATCAACTAACAAAAAGGGTTCCTTGCAGAGTTCTTCGTTATATTCCCATTATTCCACATTTGCAATGACTGTTCAAGTGCAAAAACATAACACAATTTATGGATTACTATCCACATAATAGAAGTCAATATGAATCTCTTCAAATGTCTGCAGATGGTTTTACATTTAGATATATGGAGGAAAAATGGCCACACTTTAAAGAAAAACCTCGTAATGTTAGGATTTCTTTGGCAGAAGATGGTATCAATCCATGTCTAGAGATGATATCTATTTAATTGGTGTGGCCTAATTTTGTTATCAACAATAACATTCCTCCATGGTTGTCAATAAAGAGGGAGAACATAATGTTGGCAATGATTATTCGAGGTATGTGTCTACAACAATTTTTTTTTAATAACGTGCCATCTCATTTGTCGTATAATGTCATATTTTTTGTCTTTTACTGTTGTTTATTATTTATATATCTTAATGGTTGTAATAATTATATATTTTATATGTTCAAATCAATCAGGTGAGTACCAAGTTAAATATATGAATGTATATATCGAGCCTCTTATTGATGAACTACTAA
>LPNX010350304.1:76014-108088 GCA_001517045.1 Pseudotsuga menziesii | reverse complement strand
ATAACATATTATTCAAATTCTTTAACAGGACATGTAGTTTGATAGAGGCCACGTCTCAGGTGTTTTCTGCACCTGTTCTTCCTGTGATATAAAGGAAGGCGTACGTATATATGTATTAAACCTAATCTACCCCAGTTAGACTTAGCCTCCACGGCGAGTTTCTCAAAGAAGAACTAAGAGCATGAGTAAACCTGAACTGGTCTAAAGCCCTAAGTCAGTGGTCGCATACCTGTGTTATTCGCCAAGGGAAGTTTAATTATGCGCCGACCAGAGTTGGTTGTACGCCGAGTCTGTAACCACCGAATATTAACGAGCAGACAATAAGTTGTTGTGGCAGATATCCAATAGTAAGAAAAAAAAAAGGCCATTAGATAACAATTGATTTTAATAACAAAGGTTTAAACAAACTTATAAGCAAGCATGGAATTTTATGGCAGTGGTTATAAACCCTAGCTTACCAGGTTTCATATGACTTTGTTTGTTGCAAAGTAGAAAGCTTTCGTCCCATGGGAATCCTCATTTCCTGCTCAGAGATAACTAGTGCCATTTCACGGTGGAAGACTGAACCCCCTGGGTAGAAGGGTATTCCGGTATAAAGCTAGGCCAGCTCTTCTCATTATCATAACCAAGCACCTTGGCAGTTTTCTAGGAAAATGTTGGCATTATCTTCGTTATCAAACTGTGATTAAAATAAGGGCAACATTGTCGTTGTTTTTCATATATTATTATATGAATGTGAGGATATTAGGTACACGTGGCATTTTCATATGCATGTGGACTTATGTCCATCCAACATCCGGAAGACCAAGCAAGAGACCGGTGGCACTTCCATATGCATGCGGTTACCTCCACCCGGAAGACCAGACAAAGACCCGTGGCATTTCCATATTCATGTGGGCTTACATCGATCCGGAAGACTAGGCAAGAGACCGGTGGCATTTCCATTTCTTAGCAAGACCTGTTGAGGGAATGTGAACTTGTAAATGGTCGCCCTAAAGAGTGGTTGCAATACTTCTTTCTGTTAGAGTTCTGGACATAACTTGCATCGCTGTTACCTGAATACATGTGAAGAACTCCGTGGACATTATTGCAACCGTTTTTCAGATGTTTTCGATTGCCACTATCCATTGCCATTATTCTGAGGACTTCACTTGAATTGCGCTGCTTCTGAATACCAAACTGATCGAAATGAAAATGTAAGAGGCTTTTAATATGCGAAAATGTGGAGAATATTTGAAGATAAATAGTATGTGGTTTGATGCCAATCCATAGAAATCTTGTATGGAACACCTACGAATTTGATAATCAAGAGTGTGTAATGATAGGGGAATATATTGTGTATATGTACAATGAACTTTGAACCCAGGATTCTTTTCAAAGTATCACCACAGGAATGGGATAATGAGCACAGTGGCAATAAAAAAACCCGAAGACTTGCGAGGTCATGGTAGCCATAGTTAAGCATAGTTTCGAAAAACAATGGGCTTCTGTATACAAAGAATGAGCAACCGCTGGAAACAAAATCAGCAACAGCTGGAAAAAATGGGGAAACCCATAGCTATCACAGTTCATGGTAAGCATTATTTTTTTCATAAAAATCAATTTTCTTTTCGATGGAGCTTTTAAAAAAAATCATATGTACTATTCTCTTTTGAGAATATGAAATTCAAAATGATGGTTTTATATTTGTAATGGATTTTATTTTTCATGTTATCTGCATTAAAATTCCTTCATTCCTGTATTGTATTTTTATGCTTTCATTTTTATAAGCTCCTGTACTGCTACGACGAATGTTTCTCTGACGTAGCTGCATCAAGAGTAAACTAATTCTCTGTACATGTTACATAGAATAGAATTTAAGCTACAAAACCTGCATTAAGATTATAATTATTTTACTCCAAGGCTATTTTCATATTGGGGTACAAATTATAGGGAATGGTCAGGCTGATGCACAGAGATTCACAAATCTCTCAAAATTAGGCAGTAGGGGTGGCTTATGAAAATCATTTGCTTAGAAATGCTCGTAAAAATTGAATTTTGTTGTACCCTTCTGGCTGTATTCCTTTTGGTGATGGGCGCGCGTACAAATGCATTTCCAAATTACCAAAGCGTTGATTAATCACAAAACACTTTACTTTGCATCTCTAATAGTAAAAGCAGAGACTTTAAAAGGTGTTGCGTGTCCATCATTACTAAACTCAGTATTCATGACGTTAAAGGGTTAACACATAAAACCTCATACTTTGCCCAAACAATCCGCAAGAAAATGGATATTGAAACATGATATATACATTAAACACTTGTTTACTTTATATAATATTTTGCCGGCTCGATTGGAAATTGAAAGTTTTAATGTGGAGGGCAAAACAATTACTGCAAACGGTAGTTCGCATGGCAGAAAACAAATTATAATGTTTCTCTATCTCGTTTGGAAATTGATAGTTTTAATGCTGAGGGCAAAAACTAGTGCAAATAAAATTGAGAATGACGCAGTAGCAACTGCAACTGGTCCCATAAAATCATGCCTATAACCAAAGTGGCTTCTCAAGAATTTGTTCACTTGTTGTTTTGTACCATCAGCCATCATCATTTCATCTGAATTGTCCCCGAATTGAGACGCTATCAGTCCATAGAGAGTCCAGATCTCATATATTGCAAATGACTGAAAACAATGGATACATAAAACTGAAAGTAAATTAATAAACATTAATGACCGATCAAGTTGTAAGTTTTGGCAAACAATATGAATTTGAGGGCACCGAAAGAGTGAGTATAAATTCTATGTTGTATATTGTCTGCGCGTAAATGTAAACCATCACGACTTTGAAAAGCTATTGTAGATGGATTCTTTGAACCATGTTAATTTTTTGTATTAACAAGTGCTATATTCTGCTGATCATATAAAGAGTGACCGGTATGATCATATTTTACTCAATGAGATATCCATCGTTATAATGAAAATCAATACAACATTATAAATCTCACTCTATGAATGCTTGAAAATATGGAATTATTGTGCAAAAACCATGTAGTATGGAATCATTAATTGCAAAAGAAAGAATCGAGAACGAATATGTTTCCCCATCAAATTTCTAATCTACACAAAGAGACTAGTATACAAAACAACCATGCAGACCGATGAACGCAGCTTTCCATCTATACACTGCTTATCGGGGCAACAAAACGGTTTCTATATACACACAATGTTTCAAATTGCATCCTAAAAAAAAGTACAAATCAATCATGCGCTCTGCCCTTTTCCAGTCATAGCCCGGATCCTTCTCTCTGTAACAACTGAGCTGAATACGCCTCTCTCTATGCATAATGGCAATGAACATGCTGCTAATCATGTACACAAAACAAAACGATTAGACAATCAACTGATCCCCATAATGACAGGAGATCTCCCATTTCAATCAATCTGTTCTTGAATACATAGCTGAGCCATGATTCTTCAAAGAGCTAAATTATTGATACTGCTTTCACCAACATATTTGAGCATATTACTCCAGTAATCTCCGCCATCCTCGTGAGAATTCTGAATCTCTGACCAGGAAGACGACCCTGATATCATGTGTGTTGTGGATGTTGCAGGGGTTGCCATTGTCTCCACATTCTGCTGCTTAGTAGTCTCAAGACTAAAGTCCAAGAAAAGATCTTGTGGAAGCCCATATCCATGAGTGCTCATACTTTCGCTTGTCATGCAGTTCTGAGAGTTTTGAACAGGCGAGGCATCATGAAACATGTCAGAGGAGTCATTGAATATATTTGGAGAGGAAGTAGTTGACACAAGTGCAGGTACAGATTCTGAATTACTGTTCTTGGAAATGCCAAAGAATTCATCCTGATCAGGCCACAGTATTGGACTTGTTACAAGCTGATCAGTACTTGGGGAATTGTTGTCCTGGCTTCTTGATTGCTGCTGAACTAAGGCAGCTGAAGCATTCATTAGATTTTGATAGCCTTGGTCTTGCAGAAGAGCCTGATTAGAGATTTTGGTAGAGTCATGGTTGCTAGGCACATTATTTCTATTGCTAATGTTGTTGATATGTTCGGCTTTCAAGGTATGAAATCCATCAAGTGAAGAAAGAGTAGAACTGGGCGATGAATGTTGTGTCATCGAAGTGCCATTGAGTGGTGCAGATAATTCTGCATTATTTTGCGTTTGGCTTTGCAAATTTTGCATAATCTGGGCAGCTGGAACTTGCAGTTGTTCCATTATAATCTGGGTCGCTAATGCATTAGAATCTGATGAACCCAGATTCTCAGAATTTAGGGCCCAATTAGCCTGAGCAATGGCGGAATTCATAGTATCTGGCATATTCCAAACAGCTGCATCCCCAAGCTGATTCCTTAAGTAACTCATCAGATCATCGGCGTCCATTGTAGCGCTCTCAGTCTGAGTCTGAGAAGCTTGCTGAATCATGGCTGCAGATCTATACGCATATTTCGAAATTCCGTTGAGCCTCGGAGACAAGAAGAAGGCGGGTAGGTGAAAAGTTACATATGATGTCATTGTTACTACGTGTCGACCCAAATCCAGATAGCAAACTTCGAGGATGACATCATCCCTGCTTACCCAATAGCAACACAAATAAATACGATTTTAATAAATTTAAAAATTGTTATTTTTCATGTTACAAAGTTAAACTTTGGAATAGAGATTTTAATCCTTTAAATATGCACCAATATGCACCAACTAATACCCAAAGTCAACGCGGTTTGAAATCGAACGATTACAATATACCAGCCGGAGGTAGGTATAAAAATATGATTATCCTATCCTTTAAGCTTTGGATGGATTTTCATTCATTCGAACCTACATCATTCCTTTCTTTCTTGTAAGGGAGACTTCTATAGTTAAAAAGATATGGTTATCCTATCCTTTAGGCTTTGGATGGATTTTCATTCATTTGAGCCTACACATAAATATGCAAAGGGTTTCATGAAATGTAACATATGATCATTCCTTCTCTTTTTGTAAGGGAGATTTCTATAGTTAAAAAAATAAGGTTATCCTCTCCTTTAGCCTTTGGATTTTCATTCATTCGAGCTTATACATGAATATGCGGGTTTCATGAAAGTGTAACAAATGACACTATAAATGTATAAATCAAATTCAAATGAATATGAAAAGGGTCAAATTCGATCCTATAAATGTATAAATCAAATTCACATGAATATGAAAAGGGTTTAGTGAAAATGTAACAAATGATCCTTTAAATGTATAAATCAAAATCAATATAAAATTGTTTGAAATAAATTAATTATTGCTACCATGGTGACATAAAAATAAAGTTTTATACATTAATAAAAAATATATATATATCAAATACTAAATCATAATTAAACTAAGATATTAATTTATAATGACATCATTAATCAAATAAAATATATATATATATATATATATATAACAAATACTATCGTAATTAGACTAAGATATTAATCTTATAATGACACCATTAATCAAATAAAAAAAATGCTTCAATGGAAAAAATGCCCCAATTCCATTGTCACGAGATAGATATAATTCATAAAATACGAAATCAAACACATTTTACCGTTTGTTGTTTCTTCCTCAGAAGAAGACTGTTCCTCTCATAAGAGTGCTTCGTTGTTTTTCTTCCTCATAAGAA
Organism: Pseudotsuga menziesii; assembly: GCA_001517045.1. Lineage (NCBI taxonomy): Eukaryota > Viridiplantae > Streptophyta > Pinopsida > Pinales > Pinaceae > Pseudotsuga > Pseudotsuga menziesii. The sequence continues at coordinate 102,449 of LPNX010350304.1, read as the reverse complement.
AGTGCTTGACGCTATAATTTGTATTGTAAGCTAATTTTTTTTTGTCTTTTATAAATATATATTAAACTGACGAGTAAATATATATACAAGGAAACCTTTGGCATAAATGCATCACAAATAAATAAATCCACAATAAATAAATCCATATAATAGATATTGACATTATATATGTATAGTACGTGAACTCCTCTCTTTCTCTATATATTTAATTGTCTTTGAAAAAGAAAGCTTCCTTTGTTTTAAAATTAATTCAACAATAAAAAAATTAATTTAAACTATCATAATAATAAAATTATATATTAAATAATATTTATATAATTATGGAGTGGCTTGCTTTGCCAAAACATTGAATAAGCTTTGATAGCTTTGTATCCGTAGCAGCAGTGGTAGCGTGAAGCAGCCGCATTCTTGCGTCTTACCTTTAGTTGGTTAAAACGGCCTTAACTTATCACCATCTATAGATCCATATCTCTGGACCCTTCACAGAGCATCATCTTTATGTCTGGCCATGTCTTAGTGGAGCTAATCGAAAAGTCTCTATTTTTTCTTGAGAATCCAAGCTTGAACGTGATCCAACCCCAATGAAAAGCTCCGAGAGTGTATTCTTTATCACAGCCCAGCTCGAAGGTGAAAGCAACCCGTCTGGGACACCCAATGGTATTAAAGAAAATAATCTTCTTTATCTCAACCCAGCTCGAAGGTGAAAGCAACCTATCTGGGCCACCCAAATGGTAGCAAAGAAAATAATCCGGACAAGCATACCCCAATAAGATAAAGATCGGACCAATCAGACCAAATTAAAAAAAAAATAATGAAAAGAATTATCATTATTTCGATTCTTCGATGGAGAGGCAAGAATAAGGCTACCAAAAATAATATTCCACAATATTGGAATACGTTTTTATTAAAGGGAATTTCTCAAAATAGAGATCGTTCCTTTATCTTTGGAAGTATTGAATATGTTTTTATTAAAGGGAATTTCTTAAAATAGAGATCGTTCCTTTATCTTTGGAAGTATTTAATAAGTATATACATATATATCAAAAGTGGGAGTTGGCTGTTATGATAAAAGTTACTCGTTGAATCGACGGAGAAATTAAAAAAATGGCATTCCTATAAAATCAGACTTTTTCTTAATAGACAATATAGGATGTTATGATTAAAGTTATTCGTTGAATCCACAGATAAATTAAAAAAATGGAATTCCTATAAAATTAGACTCTTTTTTCTTAATAGACAATATAAATAAATGGTAATGTATAATCAACAGAGAGGTTAGTTCCCTAAAGAGAGACCGCTTACTCTCTTTCTTCTCAAAATATTCAATAGACACTCAGAGTTTAAACATTAAACAATAGTGAATGCAAGAAACCCAAAAAAAGTTCACAAGTCTTAAAATGAAAAGAAATATGGATTATACCACAGCAAAATGCATACCCAAAAAGTAGAGCTGGCAGCTCTATGAAAATATAACCCAAAAAACTCTTGGCTCTTTAAGAACCTTTATATATACCTGCAGGCGAGGCTTCACCAACATGCATACCTTGGAACTGAACTGAAAGAGAACATGGAAAAAATAAAGTAATTAGTGCGAAAGACAATAGAGAGAAAACAATACAAATACAGAAGCCACTTACAGCATGGACCTTAGGTTTCCCAAAGAGTTGCTTGACTCCAAATCCATGGAGAATAAAGATATGTTTAATAATTCTAAAAATAAAAAAAGTGATAAACTAAACAACAAAATCTCTGCAATAAAATGCGTAAAAAATGTCTTTGATGCACAAACAATAAATATTACTGAAAACTCCTTCCGTTTTTTTGACCATTTCATTTTTGTACCATTATAGAGAATGATGACTGCAGGCTATTTCGCCCCTAGGATCCCTTCTGACTGGAAAGTTATTCCAAATATCTTGGTTGTGGCACTTCAATCGGCATGATGTTTTCTGCTAACTATGCATAAAACATTAAAACATTATATCAGCTATTCATTTCTGGGAACATTTATTGCACAAAACACCTACATGTAATTCGATCAACAATAAGCAACTGTTGTAGCGAAAACTCTTTTTCGGAAACTATGAACTCCAAATTTTGAATGTGTTAAAATCCTTAGAATGCAATACCTTAAAAAACAGACGAAACTGTTAAAAGAAAGGAAAAAACAGGAGATTTTCTGCATAGAAAAGATCTTGACCTTGGCACTTCAATCGGCATAATGTTTTCTGCTAGCTATGCAGAAAACATTATCTCAGCTATTCATTTCTCGAAACATTTATTGCAAAGAAAACCCACATTTAATTCAATCAACAATAAGCAACTGCTATCGTGAAAAATCTTCTCCGGCAATTATGAACTCAAAATTTTGAATGCGTTAAAATCCTTAGAACGCAACACCTAAAAACAACCACACAAAATTATTAAACCAAATGAAAAAACAGGAAGACAAAAAGAACATGGATACCCTACCTCAAATGGCAATGATGAGCGCGACCTCTTGAAAAAACATGCCAATCATTATGCACACCCCATATATTGAAAATTTCAAACGTAGATGAGAGTGTATGGAGAAGGCTACCGTCTCTCCACGCGTCTTACATATCAAGATGCTTATCTCTCCACGCATCTTTCTCAGGAGAAATGGCAGCCGCGACAATTAACTTGAGTTACTGATAGCCAAAACCAAGCCGACTAAACTTGGGTTTAGGGCTCAGTCGATATTAAATTTTAATTTTCACTTTTCACGCCAACTACTTTTCTTTTTACTTGTCGGGTGAAACTTGTCTATGTGTGACTAGACAAGTTTGTAAATTTTAGTCGGTCCTACATTCGACTAAATTTACTTCGACTTACTTGTCGATTCTACCCACTGATTTTACCTCGACCACTTGTCACTTCGACCAAGTCCGTTGATTTCGGTTGGTTTGATCAAGTTGGCTGCTTCGACCAAGTCGGCTCACCAAGTCCGTTGCTTTGACCAAGTCGGTTGCTTCGACCAAGTAGGCTCACTTCTTTTTTTCGACCAAATCAGCTCACCTTAGTCGACTCACTCAACCGACCACTCAAGTCGGTTCACTTTGGTTGAAATCTACAAAGTAAGTTTCTTAGTCTAAAGACTTAAGAAATTACAAATGCTTTTCACCTGTAAGTAAGATAGAGTAAAAATGGACACATGAACAAATCCAAATAACTTATAAAAACATATGCCCAAATATGTAGGAAGACTTGAGTTGACCAATGTGCGGTAAAACCTGGAACTTTCAAGTGGTGAGATTTTTATGGGTTCTTTGATCTTTCACTTAACAGTAATTGTAAAAGGCATTTACAGAAGTATATCTAGAAATATGTGCGGCCAAATAATCATGCATTCAACCACAAACTATTTCATATATTTAACTATGCAGAAATAACAAAGTACTACAAACTTGTCGGTTACAAACTAGTCGGTCCAGACTTGTCGGTCCAAACTCATCGGTCTATAGAGCTTCAGCTCTTTGACTAAATCACATGCATAGAAGCTTGAGCTTCGACTTCTCTTTTCTCACCCTGAGTTCCTTCAGTGTATATTGTCTCTCTTGTGTCTGTATCTGTAAATTGATTTACAATTTGCTTCTTCTATTTATAGGCAATCTGAAAATTGCTTCTGCATGGGTCGACTGACTCACTATTAAAGACTGTAATAACTATCTACCTAACAACTTAGCTTCAGAAATAAATTCAACTGGTTTACATTGCCGAATCGTGGAGTCTTCCTTCTTGTCAAACTAACAGACAAGATCTTTGACTGGTACAGACTCTGACTGAGTCTGCTGGAAGTCAAGTACAGATCTACGAGTAATTACATTTTTCCAACACTCCCCCTTAATTATAAGCAGATGGAGATTTTTAAAACAAAATTTACAAAATGTTTTAGAGCTTAGACATGCTCTGTTTATGACAGAGTTCACTGTGCAGAACTTGTCATTCCAAGATAACTACGCAGATACTGAAATGTGTCCTTTGCCAATGGCTTTGTGAAGATGTCGGCAAGTTGGTATTCAGACCTGCAAAATTCCAAACAAATTTCCTTGTCGTTCACCAATTCTCTTATAAAATGAAACCTTATGTCGATGTGCTTGATTCTCTTGTGAAACACATGATTCTTTGATAATGCTATGGCTGAATTGTTGTCACAGAAGATTGTTGTCGGTTCTTAATGGTTCTGTGACAAGTCTTTGAAGACTCTCTTCATCCAGACAGCTTGACATGCAGCACTTTTTGCTGCAACATACTCTGCTTCAACTGAAGATAGAGTTACTATGGGTTGTTTCTTTGAAGCCCATGAAACAACACCTGTACCAAAATGAAATGTGTACCCAGATGTTCTTTTCCTGTCATCTATGCTGCCTCCATTGTCACTCTCAGTGTAACCAATGAGTTTAAAATTTTCTAAGATTGAATACATAATACCAAGGTCTTTTGTGCCACTTACATACCTTAGAATTCTTTTACCTGCTTGCCAATGTGAATCCTTTGGTGACTCCATGAACCTTGAGATCAGACTTACTCCATACATAATGTCTGGTCTTGTTGCTGTCAAATACATAAGGCTGCCAACAAGCCTTTTGAACAGCGTAGGATCTACAGTGGATCCTTCATCATCCTTGCTCAATTTTAAACCTGTTATCACTGGTGTTGGGGCTGTCTTGCAGTTAAACATGTTAAATATTTTTAAAACTTCACTTGCATACTTAGACTGTGATATAAAGATACCACTTTCAGACTGTTGAACTTCAATGCCCAGAAAAAACTTCATAAGCCCCAGATCAGTCATTTCAAATTCACTTTCCATGACTATTTTAAAATCTGCTATACCATAATCACCAATAAATATTAAATCATCTACATACAAGCAGACAATTAACATCTTACCTTGCTCTTCGACTTTGGTGTACAAAGTTGGTTCACTTTCACTTCTGTGAAATCCATTTTCAATGAGATAGGAATCAATTCGACTGTACCAAGCTCTAGGAGTTTGCTTCAAACCATATAATGCCTTTTTCAGCTTGTACACATTATGTTCTTGACTTGGAACTTCATACCCTTGTGGTTGTTCCACATATACTTCCTCTTCTAGATAGCCATTTAAGAATGCCGACTTGACATCCATTTGATGAACATGCCATTTGTTTTGTGCAGCAATGGCCAAAACTGTTCTGACTATATCCATGCATGCAACAGGTGCAAAAGTTTCATTGAAGTCGATGCCGGGTTGCTGTGTGAACCCTCTTGCTACCATTCTTGCCTTGTGCTTTTGCAAATTCCCATTAGCATCTTGCTTTGTCTTATAAATCCATTTGACACTGATTACATCCTTGTCTTTTGGTACATCAACCAGTTCCCATGTCTGGTTTTTCTCAATGCATTCTATTTCTTCATCCATGGCTTGTGCACATACTTCTTCTTCAACAACTTCTTCAAATGTTAGTGGGTCATATATAGGGAAAAATAATGCAAATAGAGAGAATGAATTAGGTGTACCAGCTTCATATATCTCTCGCAGACTTCTTGTCGTCACCAGTTTTATCGATGTCGACCTCGACGAAATGCTTGATGGAGTCTGCTGTCCTCTTAGTGTACTTGTCGGTGTAGCTTGAGCTGCTACTTGTGTCGATGGTCCTTGTGCTGAACCATGTCTTGGTGTCATGGGAGTCGACGGTGCTCAGACCGGTTGACTTACATGTGGTATTTGAACCACTTCCTCTTCCATATCATCATTGTCGACGTTTGACACAATCTTGACATTTATGTCGACAATTCCATCCCATGATTCATTCTCAATGAATTGAACATCTCGACTGATTATCACTTTCCTTGTGACGGGGTCATACAACTTGTATGCTTTTGTATCTTCTGAATAGCCAACAAAAATACATTTATGTCCCTTCTTGTCTAGCTTCTTTCTCAGCTCATCTGGAACATCAGCATATGCAACACAACCAAAAATTTTTAAATGGGAAACACTATGATTCATACCTGTCCATGCTTCTTGGGGAACTTTGTTCTTTACACTCTTTGTCAGACAGCGGTTCATAATGTAAACGGCAGTTGCGACTGCTTCACCCCAATACTCATTTGGCAAATGCTTGGCTGCCAACATGCTGTGTGCCATCTCCATGATGGTTCTATTCTTTCCTTCGGCTATACCGTTCTGCTGAGGTGTATACCGTGCAGTGAATTGTTTCTGTATGCCATGGGTCTTGCAAAAATTTAGAAATTCATTTGAAACATATTCACCTCCTCTGTCGGTCCTTAAGATCTTGATGTGGTGACCACTCTGGTTCTCCACGAGTGCCTTGAACTGCTGAAAATAACCAAATGCATCAGATTTATGTTTCAAGAAATGTACCCATGTCTTTCTTGAGTAGTCATCTATAAAAGTTAGAAAATAGTTGCAGCCACCAATGGATGATGTATGCATTGGACCACAAATGTCAGAGTGCACAATTTCAAGTGGTGTGCATACTCTATAGGACTTTTCGACTGGAAATGTCTCTCTGTGCTGCTTGCCAAAAATGAAGCCTTCACAAACCCTCTCTTGTCTGTTGATCAATGGTAATCCCTTCACCATATTCTTTGTTTGCAGTAGCTTCATCCCACCAAAATTCAGATGTCCAAATCTGAAATGCCACAACCAGGATTCATCCTGAACTTCTGTCTGAAATGCACCTTGCAAATTAGCGCTGCAGTTTTCTCTCTAGTCGAAGAGCTCGACTGTTTCTTCACTTTCTACCTTCAATGTAGCTCCTGTCTTTGCCTTCCCTTTTATGTCGAGAACTATCCTCAATGGAAACAAGCGGTTGCTTGTCATTGGCACTTTTGCTATCAGCTGGTCGCTTGGACGCTTGTCTTTGATCACACAGTGTTCATCTTCCATGTAGACTCTGTAGCCTTTTTGTAACAACTGTCCAATGCTTAACAGATTATGTTTCAGACCTTCGACATGATAGATATCAGGGATATACTTACTCTCCCCCTTTTTGGTTAGAATATCAACAGTGCCTTTTCCTAAGACAGTAACTTGGACATTGTTCCCAAGTGTAACATCAGTTTTAACTAAAGTGTCTAGACTGGAAAACAAATTTAAGTTACCAATCATGTGGTTGCTGCATCCTGAATCTAAGTACCATATGTCATGTGGAATTTCTTGAACAGCATTGCATTCAAGTGGAGATGTCGATGCCATTAACATTGCACCTGTCGAAGTGTTGGTGTTGGTCGACTGACTTGGGATTTGCCTTCCTTGGTCATATTTCTTCTTCTTGCATTCATATGCATAATGACCAAACTTCTTACAGTAATGACATTGAATTTTTTATTTATCAAACCTTTGGCCACTTGGCTGACTTGGGTTCTAGTTATCTCCTCTGCCACCGACATTTGCAGGACTTCTGCCTCGTCCTCCTCTTGAAGAACTTCTTCCTCTGCCTCTGAATTTGTTTCTCCCCCTGCCTCTACCACGGCTTATGGATGACTGTGTTGCAAATGCACCTTCCAATGATGTCTGTGATCTGCTGAGTCTGTGTTCATGATTGATGAGTGAAGCTTGTAGCTCATCAATGGTAAATGTCGACATGTTTATGTGTTCCTCTAAGGTCACAACCAAGTTTTCAAATCTTGAGGGAATAATTCTGAGAATTTTTTCAACAACCCTTTGGTTTGCTATGGGTTCTCCATGATATTTCAGTTGGTTTATCAACCCAACAACTCTGGTGTAGAATGTGTCTACATTCTCTGAATCTTTCATGGACAGAGATTCAAAATCTCTTCTCAGAATCTGTAGCTTGGATGTCTTTACCTTATCCAAACCTTGATAGGCAGTCTCCAATGTATCCCATGCTTCCTTATCATTAGTCTTTGCTTCTATTCTTGGGAGTATGCTCTCATGCATACCTTGATGTATGAAAAATAGAGCTTTTCCATCTTTCTTCCTCTGTTCTCTCAAGACATCTTTCTCAGCCTGTGTGAGATTGTTATATGTTGTCATGTCTGCTGGTTCTGCATAACCATACTGGACTATCTCCCATACATATTGACCTCTGAATAAAGCCTTCATTGTTAAAGACCAATATCCATAATTCTTTCTTGTAAAAATTGGAGTTTGCAATGAACCAGAAGTGGAAGCCATTTTAATTTTTTTAATTGACTTTCCTTAGAAAATTAATTTCCACTTTTTAAGACAAGATTTATTTCCTAAATCTTGGGCTGATATAAACCTTGCTCTGGTATAACCTTGCTCTTATACCAGATAGCCAAAACCAAGCTGCCTAAACTTGGGTTTAGGGATCAATCGATATTAAATTTTAATTTTCACTTTTCACACCGACCACTTTTCTTTTTACTTGTCGGGTGAAACTTGTCTATGTCCAACTAGACAAGTTTGTAAATTTTAGTCGGTCCTACACTCGACTAAATTTACTTCGACTTACTTGTCGGTTTTACCAACTGATTTTACCTTGACCACTTGTCACTTCGACCAATTCGGCTGACTTCTTCTCTTTGACCAAGTCGGCTCACTTCTTGTCTTCGACCAAGTCGGCTCACCTTAGTCGGCTGACTCAACCGACCACTCAAGTCGGTTCACTTTGGTCGAAATCTACAGAGTAAGTTTCTTAGTCTAAAGACTTAAGAAATTACAAATGCTTTTCACTTGTGAGTAAGATAGAGTAAAAATGAACACATGAACAAATCCAAATAACTTATAAAAACATATGCCCAAATATGTAGGAAGACTTGAGTCGACTAATGTGCCGTAAAACCTGGAACTTTCACACGGTGAGATTTTTTTGGGTTCTTTGATCTTTCACTTAATAGTAATTGTAAAAGACATTTACAGAAGTAAATCTGGAAATATGTGCAGCCAAATAATCATGCATTCAACCACAAACTATTTCATATATTTAACTATGCAGAAATAACAAAGTGCTACAAACTTGTCGGTTACAAACTTGTCATTCCAGACTTGTCGGTCTACAGAGCTTCAGCTCTTTGACTAAATCACATGCACAGAAGCTTGAGCTTCGACTTCTCTTTTCTCACCCTGAGTTCCTTCAGTGTATATTGTCTCTCTTTTGTGTCTGTGTGTTTGTATCTGTAAACTGATTTACAATTTGCTTCTTCTATTTATAGGCAATCTAAAAATTGCTTCTGCATGGGTCGACTGACTCACTATTAAAGACTGTAATAACTATCTACCTAAAAAATTAGCTTTAGAAATAAATTTGACTGGTTTACATTGCTGAATCGTGGAGTCTTCCTTCTTGTCAGACTGATAGACAAGATCTTTGACTGGTATAGACTCTGACTGAATCGACTGGAAGTCAAGTACAGATCTGTGAGTAATTACATTTTTCCAACAGTTACTGCGTAGCACAACCTTTTGTTTTCCCCTTTTCACTTTTTCAAAACTTGCGAACTCAATTTCCTTGCGGCAGAATTTACTACGCGAATAAATTACTGCGCAACATAATTACTACGCGAGAGTTACTGCAAAGGAGTAACTGCAATGAACTCTTCACCTACGAAGCATCACCTCCGAAGGTCTTTTACTTTGGCTTCGACCGTCTTTTAATAAGACATGAATTTGGTTGCGACCAACTCATGTGCGAACAAGTTTTTTATTCGCGTAATAACTTTACTTTATATTTCCTAGTCTAAGGACTTAGGAATATGAAAAACACTTTTTATTGCGATAACCTAGGATTAACTGTGACACAACTATATTGCAAATCACTCGCAATATCATATAAGAAAATAATAAACAAGATTTGTGTCGAACCTGTGCGCGTAAATATAGGAACTTGCGTGTAGAACTAGGAGTTTTACACAATGAAATAATTATGGATTCTTGATGTCTTTCATTCATAGAAATGTAAACAACATTCACTCAAGTAAATATGGAGAAGATGTGCGGCTATCAAAAACATTCATTCAACCATAAAATTAAGGATTTATATTTCATGCGACGGCATAACAAAACTTACAGCTGTAAATACAAACTTGGTAAAAACATAGAAGCTTGAAATTCAAACTCTTTAGTGAGTTTTCCTTCTTCTTCGCACTTCTCTTCTCTGTTGCTTGTCTGTCTCTTTTCTTCTCTGTGTGTATCTTTGTGTTCTGTATTTCACTGTGTATTTTGATTTACAATTTCATTCTTCATATAGAAGATTTATGCCGACTAACAGTCTTAACATTTAAAGATTGCAATTACTCTCTACCTAGAAACTTAGCTTCAACAACTAAATTCTATTGACTTATATGTGAGAAATATGAACTATTGATCTTGTCAGACTCTCTGGCAATTTTTGACCTGCTACAGACTATGACAGAGTCGATTGATTGGATTATGGATCAGCGAGTAATTGATATTTCCAATGCTCCCCATTAATTATGAACAGATCATAATTTAAAAACAAAATATTACAAAATGTTTTCAGAGCATAAAACATGCTTTGTTCATGACAGAGTTCACTATACAGAACTTGTCATTCCCAAATAACTTCGAAGATACTAAAATGTATCCCTTGCCAATGGTTTTGTAAAGATGTCTACAAGTTGATCTTGAGACCTGCAAAATTCTAAACAAATTTATTTGTTATTCACCAGCTCTCTTATGAAATGATACCTTGTGTCAATGTGTTTGGTTTTCTTATGAAACACACAATTCTTTGACAAGGCAATGGCTGAATTGTTGTCACAGAAAATGGTTGTTGGTTCTTACTGGTTCTGTGACAGATCTTTTAACATTCTTCTCATCCAAACAACTTGACATGCAGCGCCTCTAGCTGCAACATACTCTGGTTCTGCTAAATATAGATTTACTATGGGTTGTTTCTTTGAAGCCCACGAAACAACACCTGTACCAAAATGAAATTTGTACCCAGATGTGTTTTTCCTATCATCCGTGCTACCTCCATTGTCACTGTTAGTATATCCTATGAGTTTAAAATTTTCTGAAGTTGAATACATTATTCCAAGATCTTTTGTACCACTTACATACCTTAGAATTATTTTACCTACTTGCCAATGTGAGTCTTTTGGTGACTCCATGAATCTTGAGATCAAAATTACTCCATACATGATGTCTGGACTTGTCGCTGTTAAATACATAAGGTTGCCAACAAGCCTTTTAAACAGCATAGGATCTACCGTTGATCCATCATCATCTTTGCTCAATTTTAAACCTGTTATTACTGGTGTTGGGACTGCCTTGCAATTTGAAATGTTGAATCTTTTTAAAACTGTATTTGCATACTTAGACTGTGATATAAAAATACCACTTTCAGAAATTGCTGAGCATACTTTAACGCCACTGGTAGTTTCATAAGGAAGGATGCTTAGAAGAATGATTAAACCTGCCTAAAGTCAGGACTAGAGTCCGGCCTTTCCCTCAGCCTTTGTAGCTAGGTTTTTATCCCAAGTCTTGCATTTATTCCTAAAGTGAGGACACTGCCCCGGTTACCCGGATCTGGATTTCTGGGGTTGCCTATCTAGTCTGCAAGCCTAGAAAGAACTTCATGAGCCCAAAATCAGTCATTTCAAATTCACTTTCCATGTCTGTTCTAAATTCTTTTATGCCAAAATCACTAGTAAATATTAAATCATCCACATACATGCAAACAATTAACATGTTACCTTGCTCATTCACTTTGGTGTATAGCATTGGATCACTTTCACTTCTGTGAAATCCATTCTCAATGAGATAGGAATCAATGTGACTGTACCAAGCTCTTGGAACTTGCTTCAAACCATAGAGCGCTTTCTTCAGTCTGTACACTTTGTGTTCTTGTCTTGGAACTTCATAGCCTTGTGGTTGTTCCAAATATACTTCTTCATCCAAATAACCATTCAGAAATACTAACTTAACATCCATTTGATAAATAAGACATTTGCTTTGTGCGGCAATGGCCAAAACAGTTCGAATTGTATCCATGCGTGCAACTGGTGCGAACATTTCATTGAAATCTATGTCGAGTTGTTGTGTGAACCCTCATGCTACCATTCTTTCCTTGTGCTTCTGCACATTCCCATCAGCGTCTTGTTTGATCTTATAAATCCATTTAACGCTGACCACATCTTTATCTTTTGGTACATCAACTAGTTCCCATGTCTGGTTTTTCTCAATGCATTCTATTTCTTCATCCATGGCTTGTGCTCATACTTCTTCTTCAACAGCTTCCTCAAATGTTAGTGGATCATCTATTTGAGAAAATAATGCAAAGAGAGAGAAGGAATTTGGTGTACCAGATGCATATATCTCACGCAGACTTCTTGTCTTCACTAGATCTGTTGATGTCAAACTGCTTTATGGAGTCTGTTGTCCTCTTGGTGTGCTTGTCGGTGTAGCTTGAGCTGCGATTTGTGTTGATGATCCTTGTACTGAACCATGTCGCGGTGTCATGGGATTCGACGGTGCCGCGATCGGTTGATTTACTTGTTGTGTTTGAACCACTTCTTTCGTCAAGTCTTCATGCTCGACATTTAACACAATCTTGACATTCTTCTCGACGGTTCCATCCCATGATTCATTCTCAACAAATTGAATGTTGCGACTAATGATTACTTTCCTTGCGACACGGTCATACAACTTGTATGCTTTTGTGTCTTCAGAATAACCAACAAAAATACATTTTTTCCCCTTCTTGTCTAACTTCTTTCTCGGCTCATCTAGCACATGAGCATATGCGACACAACCAAAACATTTTAAATGAGAAACACTATGATTCGTACCTATCCATGCTTCTTGAGGAATCTTGTTCTTCATGCTCTTTGTCGGACATTGATTCATAATGTATACAGCAGTTGCGACTGCTTCACCCCAATATTCATTTGGCAAATGCTTGGCTGCTATCATGCTGTGTGTCATTTCCATAATGGTTCTATTCTTTCTTTCTACGATACCATTCTATTGAGGTGTATACCACACAGTGAATTGATTATGTATGCCATGAGTTTTACAGAAATTTAGAAATTCGTTTGAAACATATTCACCACCTCGGTCTATTCTTAGGATTTTTATGCAGTGACCACTATGGTTCTCCATGATTGCCTTGAACTGTTGAAAACAACTAAATGCATCAGATTTATGTTTCAAAAAATATACCCATGTTTTTCTTGAGTAGTCATCAATAAAAGTAAGAAAATACTTGTAGCCACCAATGGACTTTGTCTGCATTGGACCACAAATATCAGAGTGCACAATCTCAAGTGGTGTGCGCGCTCTGTATGACTTTCCAACTGGAAAAGTATCTCTATGTTGTTTGCCAAAGATGCATCCTTCACAAACTCTGTCTGGTTTGTCAATCAATGGAAATCCTTTTACCATATTCTTTGTGTGCAACAACTTCAGTGCACCAAAATTCAGATGTCCAAATCTGAAATGCCATAGCCAGAAATCATCCCGAACTTCTGTTTGAAATGCAACCTGAAAATCAACACTGCCATTTTCTTTCTTGTTGCAGTGAACAGTCTTAAAGCTCAACCAAACTCAACTGAAGTTGCGAATTTCAGGACCTCATCCCTCCACGCGCCATCAGGCACTGATCGGTGCGAGCAGGTTCGACGGGTGGATGGAAAAGAGGTGGAATGTGTTAAGTGATTAATTAAGCAATAACCCATCCTAACAACAAAATCAGGCGACGATTGAAAGGATCTGGACTTTACATTTGTCAAGCCAGCATTGATCTTGATGATCTGCTCGCTCAAGTCCAAATCCCAAATATGAGATATATACGCCTATCAGGGTAATAATAAAAGTACAAATAGGAGTTTAGTTAATTGTATTTACATAAAGAAAACATAAACCAATGAAATGAATACAACTATTTGTTATTTTTTTTGAAGTTGATTATTGTAGAGTATGTTAAAAGTTAGTTGATATTAGGCGTAATAATAAAAGTACAAATAGGAGTTTAGTTAATTGTATTTATATAAAGAAAATATAAACCAATGAAATGAATACAAACTATTTGTTTTTTATTTTGAAGTTGATTATTGTAATTATGGTAGAGTATGTTCGAAGTTAGTTGATATTGGTTGATGACAAACCCTAATAAATTTAAAGTTGACAACCTTGTGACTTTGTATAGTAAACTTAAAGTGGAGATTAACATGGTAATGTTTCACTATGGTTGTTTCAGGTCGATTTTAGATGTATCATCATTAACAAAAAATGGACTTTAATTAATAATGGTTGACATTGTTTAATAATAGTTAAATGTTTAACTTTAATTAACCATAATTAATACAAATTAACCAAAGTTTAGTTAACAATATTTAACTGTAATTTGTTATTTATACATGATAGTTCACCATGCATCATAATTAACTATACTTATTTTGAAAGTCAACAACAATATCTTATTATCTTTGTAAAACAGATTTTCCTATGTCTCTATCCAAACAGTAGCAATTTCAAGTCCCAGGTTCGTTATGTTGTCAATCGACGACATTTTGGTGGCATTCAAAATTCTCAATCACTTTCCTGTAATACAAGAGGTGAAATTGTTTTTCCAACTTCTCTGTTACAATTCACCGTTCACCGATATATGTTTTCATTTGCTTCTATGTATGGAAAGCAAACATATGCTTTCGACTCCTAGACATTGCTATCAACCTCTATTTTTTACACTTTCCTCTTGTTCATAATGAATCCTTTGTTGCTTTTCCCTATTCTCTTGGAAAGAGTCATGTGTCATGGATCATTGTGTGTTTACACAAATAATTTCAATGCTCACGTATAATGTGTCACTCACTGCAGAAGTGCTCAATTCAAATGAAGCAATAGTTCAATCATTTTTAGTGACATGATTTCTTTTAGTTACTGCACATCTCTAAATGAACCTGTTCTCATATACTGTTTTTACGTGTATTTTAGAGATTATCTGCTTGTTCTTTCTTAACTTTCACAGTCTATGAAATTGCAACAATAATTTGCCTGAGAAATGGGTAACATTGATAGAATGTTGCTTTATTCGTTTATTTATTTCTTTGCTGTAGCGATCCGTTTCTTATTAAAGATGGTTTTCAATTCAAAAACACAAAATCAACACCACAATGTTAGTAAATTTGTATAACGGTTATCACGTATAATATGTGATATTAACCCAATTTACACAATACGTGATATTTAAAATGAACTCAAAATGTGAAAAACGAACTGGTAGTTGTAGATATATATGGGAAGAATGTAAAAGCCGGCACACCACCCGCCATTGGCAGATTTATTTTTCAACAAAATAAGAAAGCAAAATTAAATATCTCATCACTAAGCGAAATTAGAAGTGCTAAGAAATTAACTAATGCCGGAGAGAAACAGAGAAACAGAAGAGCTAGTAATGGAGGACTGTCGCGTTGTATTCAACGACTGCGTTTCCTGTGTTTAGATCGACGGAATGAGTGCGAGCGAGAGCGTATCCTCGAGCCAATCGAAACAACCCACTACCTCCCACGATCGGCATTTCTCTCACTTCATCGAAAACCGCATTCTTCCCCACCATGGCGAGAGTGCTGCCGTTGTACTCTCCGCTATCCAACACAAACGTGGTGGCCATCAGCAGATGCACTTTCTGTTGGCAGGACGAAACGTAGATACCCTGCGCTCTGCCCACCATTTTGGAGGTTGCCTCCGGTCCTTCGGTAAGCCAGTCGTCCATAACCCTCACCAACCCGAACTGAGTAATGTAAGAATTGGTGGTGGGAGCAGAGGCCACTTCCACGGCCGTCACATTTTTTCCGGACACTATGTCATGAAAAAAGAAATGCAGCTGCCTTATCTTCTCCCTTCCTAATTTCGTATTTCTCTGTGCCTCCGTTATTGGCAGGCAAATTAGCAACCAGAAGAACAGTAGCGCGGCCACTTTAATAGTTGCTGCGGAATAACCCTGCTTGGCCATCGCTCAAAGCAGAATGACTCAATGCAGTGGAGGAGAGAAGAAATGTGTGGTAATGAAAGTTGTGAAGTTCCACTTTTATAATGCCCATTAACGTTTCAGTATTATTTTGTTTTAGGTTGGGTCGTCTTGTGTGACCTTTAACATTTTCCTGTTGAAATTTGTTAATGTAGGCCACATTCTCTTATTGAATTCCACCGCACAATGACGTCATTCAATTGAATTTTATTGCGCCTTGCTATACTGCCAATTATATGACATGACAGTATTCTTCAGCCAGCCTTTCCCACTGAAAAAAAGCTCGCCCACGGCTATTTTGTTTCTGCATATAGAATTGAAAAACGATGCGATACCCACCGTAGAATCTGGATTCTCTTGTTCAAGAACTAGAATTTCTTATATCCAAAGCTGCTATACTGACTTTTCGTGTCGCCCTAATATATAAAAATATGTAACGGGTCATGAGAGCTTTTGAGTGCATCGACTATTTCTACATCATTTGTGACTGGAAGTCTCTTTTAATGTGGAAAAATGTCAAACATTCGAATGGAGATGACATCACCTCACTTACTCGGTTTTATGTTTTATATATTTTATCAAGTTTTTTATTTAAAAAGGAAATATGTAATGTAATGTTTGTGGTTTTAATTTATATAATTTGTTTAATTTTATATATATATAATTTTAATATTTTAAATATAATTTTAGTTTATATATTATTTTTTATAATAAATAATATTTTTTTGTTTTTTTATAAAATACATATATCAACTTTAAGATAAACACTAAAAAAAATCACACAACTCCTTTTACTAACTCCTTTTACGGAATTCTGAAATACACTTTTTCGAAGCAATAATATTTTCACTTATATACAATGAACTTAAGATTGAACTTGAAAAGCCCCAAGGGTTAGCTCAATTGGTAAGTCGTGCACACACTCTCTCGGTACGGGGAGAGGTCACGGATTCGAGCCTTGAGTCCTTCGGGGTTAGGCCATCTGTGAGGATGGCCGGCGGTTTACCACCTCTACCATCCACTAATATGGGGAAGTATTGCTGGGTTTTCCATGGAGATTTCCTCTGAGAAAAAAGATTAAACTTGAAAATTCGCATTAATTATCTATCAGGCGGACTGACTACTTGCCATTCTATCCAGAAGATAAGTGCATTCGATTATTATGGACACCTAAATGCCGTAGACTATAACAAAGACATCACGTTAACTAGAATATAAAAACAATGACTAATACATGAGGGAAGAAAAATATATATAATCAAACGGGTCACCTACCAGCAATAAAACACCCCAATGCTATGTAGCTAATTTTTAAGCAGCTCGATTCAACAAATGCCAATCTCTCAATTAAATCATCATGGCATCTAGATATTGGTGTCAAAGGCAATCAGCTCTTCGTCAAAGGAATGCAAGAGAAGTCTTGAAAGTATTTGGCTAATACCTTTGCCTAGCTTTTCTGAATATTATCCAGAATGTAGGTTCTACGTTATGGTGAGATGGTCTTTAATCGATTAAAAAAAAAAGTTCAAAGTGTTGTAAAATTATAACATAGAGACGGATTCAATATACTCTTTTCATTCTTTGTGACATTTTAAATTCATTTAGTATAATTATAATGAGAATTAAAAAAAACATCAATTATTTATTAATTAATGTTATTATTGTAAATGATTCAAATAAACATTAATTATTATTTTATTATTGTGAATTATTATATTGAAACAATATAAAAATATATAATATATATACTAAATTTTTTAATATTAAATTATTAAAAATAAGTCAAATCTTATTAGTGCACTTGGTATTCAAGGGGTTTGATTTGTCAAGGGGACCAAGGTTGGTGATGGTAGGAGGGTACACCTAAAAATGAAGCAATACTAAGGGTTAGTGTTGCATATGTTGGGTGCATTCTTTGGCTTACCCTCGGGTCCTTGGTACTCGTTTTTTTTTAGACCACACGTTAAGGGCAGTTTAGCAAAAAAAAAATACTGTAAGTAATTAAATAAATAAAAAAATAAAATCATTAATAATAGTTATGTTACAATTTGAACTCTAAATGATGTAACCATAATGCTTATATGCAATGCAATCTGGATGTAATTTGATTGAAATCAATGCATTTAACTCTAAAACTATGTCTAAATGAAATAATATGTGGAATATACTTTAAAAGTATAATTGGAAATTTAGAGCATAAATAAAAAAATAAAGAAAAATTTCACCATGTAAAAGACATAATTACCATAATTATAGAAAATTGTAGATAACAAAATATCACAATAACAATATATTTATTGATTAAAGGAATATTAACTTGCTTATTTGAGGAGAAAACCTACAAATGAATCCAAGTTCCAATTATTAAATGCTTTACAATGCATATTGTTTCATTGCTTCTACTCTTATATATAGTTTCTAATAAATGAACTTTTTAGTAAGCCGAAACATTTAAAAAGCCTTCTTAATGAAGGAGTTTTCTAGTAGGTGTAACCTTCGAGTAAGTCTTCTTATGAATATTTATTTCACTATAGAGACTTTCTAATAGGTGGAACCTTCTAGTACAAATAGTGTTTTCATAGTGTATCTACTTTATTGGATTTATGTAATATAGATGGCTTTAATAAATAAAAACCTATCTATTAAGGAGGTTAGGGTAGGACCCTAATATACACTCCCCCTTCAAAGCCAACATTGCCATCAAGGTTGGAGATGTGCACATTGCTAAAGTATTTGTGTTTGTTTCCATGTAACATCCTCAAGATGGGTATCTTTCTATTAGATCACGACATCTTGCAAGTTGCGATGGAATAGAAGACATTCCCTTTTTTTGAGGACAACCTTACGTTGCAACCAAATGGAACCTTTTTCATCAAATTTCGGAAGTCTACAATGAACATTTTTCAAGAAAGAGACATGAAAGATTAAATGAATCTTAGAGTGGATAGGTGTCTCTAGTTCTTAAGCAACGAGGCCCACATGTTTGAGGATATTTAAGGAACTATACAACTTGGGGAAAATATTTAGGAAGTGGTTGGTCTTAAGAAATGTTTTCTTATAGGGTTGTAGGTGAAGAAAGACCCTCTCCCCTTCTACAAAATGGAATTTAAAACTATGTTGATCATATTGTTGCTTCATCCTATTATGAGCCATTGCCATATTATTCTCAAGAGTGCATGGAATGTTGGTCCAAGATATGACTGTGTTGTTAACCTCCTATATCGTAGAAATGCTTTGTAATTAAGATAGAACCAAAGGGGTATTTTATTGATATACAAATTCAAAGGTAATCATTCAAGTGGAAAAATGACAAGTTGTATTATACCACTATTCTATTACAAGTAACTACTAAGCCCATGTGGATTCTCGCTTTACAGTAATGCACTGCAAATATGCTTCCAAACATTTATTGACAACTTTAGTTTTACCATCTATTTGGGGGTGATACGAAGTATTGAGATTTAGTTGAATTACATAGAGACAAAATAGTTATTTCCAAAACTTGGTAGTGAAGGTGGGGTCACAATCCATGACAATATATAGCTGTTGGACATGGATTTTCAATATATTATCCATTACTATTTGAGCCACCATAGCTTCCTTGAAAAGGAATTAGGGGGAAAAAATGAGCATATTTGGAAAGGTTCCAAATAAATCACAAACATGATTACAAAATTATTTCTATATTTTGGTAACCCCACAATTAAATCCATAGAAATGTTAGTCCATACATTAGTTAGAATTGGAAGTGGTTGAATTTCACCTAGAGGTTCCATGGTCTCCTCGTTATGACTTTGGGAAGTGTCACATTCAACTACAAATGTGTAGATGTCCTTCTAGATGCCTTCCCAAAAATATGTTCATTTGATACCTTTGTATGTTTTATGAAATCATAAATGCTTAGTTGTGGAGGAGGAATGGAGCTTAGATAAAAACAAGTCATTTCAATGATGATCACTTATGAAATTATAGACGCCATTTACAATTAAGCTCATCATGTTTACAAGTGTATCTTGGATATGCATGGGGTTTGTTTGACTAAGAGAGGGTATTTCCAAAAGATCAAACACCTTATAAGAATGGTTACAAAAATAGATTATAGACCAACACATTGATGTTTTACATGGTTAAAACCCTCAAAGAGGGAAAGCATCCATGGCCTTAACCAATAAAAACTTGAGGAAATATATTAATGCAAAGGAAAAAAAATTCATATGACGTTGGCAACATGACAATATAGGTTGCCATTGATGGAAATTGATGAATCCTACAAGCCAGTAGAGAAGGAATCCCACATGTTGAAGATAAAGGATCCCATATTCTAAAGATAGATGAGTCGTGCAGAGAGATCAGGATGAACTACACCGGTTCAATAAGGAAAGATACTTAGGGATCGTTGGACCAAATGATCAATAGCTAAGATTCAAGTAGATTGAAGGTTTAGATTGAAGCCGCAAGTAAATCTATAGTTGTTGTTAAGTTCCACAAGAAAATCGTGTATTGGAGTAAAGTTCCACAATAGTTCATAAATGAACGACCAGGAAGCTTCCCACACAAGATCCAATGGTTGGGTATAAGATCCACAAAGGGAAAAAGAACGAGGTGAAATTCTATGGTTAATAAGAAAACTACAATCGATCATCAAATCGATGATCAGGAGTGCAACCATAGGAGATCGATGGTTGGAGGATTTGTGAGAGTAAAATTGTGGGATCGGAAGTGCAGGTGCAGAACTACGGAAGGAAAAAGGTTGAGTTCAGTGGAATAGTAGATTTTATGATTTATGAATTCCACATTGAGGAAAAGGCGTTGCAAGAAGGCCGTTGTGGAACGGTTGGTGCAGAAATCCAACGACAGAAGGACCATTAAGGAAGCAGAAAAGCAGAAAGGAAAAATCCTGGAAAACTAGAAAGTGGTGTTTTTTGATTTCCACCATCCGCGTGTAGAAAGTCCAGTGTGGAAATATGCCCATAATAAGAGAGATTCTCATTGAAGGTTTAAGGAAGACACATAGGCATGAATAGCAGAGAGTTCAAGCCCGCGTTTTGGGAGAAAAAACACGCCCAACAGTCAGAGATAATGAAGTCCGCAGACCAGTGAAGTGTTGAAAATTGTGTTGTGGTGAAGAGAATGCCTGTAGAAGAGATTCGAAGAAGTGTGACTACAAGGATGCTTAGTTTAATAAATGAAGTTTTTTAACTAACTAATTAATTAAAAAAAATTATAAACAAAATATTCGAAGAGGTGTGAAGGAGAAAAACATGAAGCATGTCATATAAAGGTGTGATGGTTTGAACAGAGATCTGAAGAGTCACAATGTGAAAGGGTGTGAGCATGGTTTGAAGAGATGATTAAAGTATATATATATATAGAATATCAAATGGTAATTAAAGTGTCTCTATTATTGAGAATGACAGAGTCCAAGAAGTTAATAGAAGACTGATAAAAATTAAATAAGGGTGGAAGGGTGGAGCTAGGGCAGGTTGGTGCCTGCAGGGGAGTAGGTGCCTCCTTGTCAATTTGTAATTGACTAAATAATGGTGTGGGTGCATCATGATCAGTTGGTGCTGATCTAAAAGGGAAGAAGACATATTCCTTCTATTATACATTTTAAAAACAAAATTTTGCAGATAATAGAAACGTGTTGGTGGTTTACCTTATTGGGTTCCATGTTAAACATTGTGTCCAAATTTGTTTTTACATTTTCTAAAATAAAAGAAATTGTGTATAAATTTTTGTCACTGATTCACCCCCCCCCCCCCTCTCAGTGACAAGACCTGATCCATTAATTGGTATTAGAGCAGGATCCTTCACCACAATTTAACCACTGGAAGGAAGATCCTATTAAAATCACTATGGATCAACAAATGAAGATGTCAATAAGAGTCCCCATAATTGATGGTGAAGACTATGTTTTCTGGAAGATTGGAATGAAAAACTACTTGATGTCCATTGTACTGGAAGTTTGGGTATTAGTTGAAGAAGGATATAATCTTCCAAAAATCACTCCCACAGAAGCAAAAGATAGGAATACATTTTGGGAACATGCAAAGGCCTTAAATAAATTACAAGCTGGAATAAGTAAGAAGGTTCTTGCAAAATTACTAACTTGTAAAAGTGCAAAAGAGATATAGGACAGATTGGAAAACATATATGCAGGAGTCTCCAAAGTAAAAATGGCAAAACTTGTATCTCTAAAACTACAATATGAAAGTCTAAAAATGAAGGATGAAAAAAGTATTTCAAAGAACTATCGGTGTTCTCAGCCACACTCTATGTTCACCGACCACAAGTTAAGTGATTGTGATTGTCAATTGATTATAATCGGTATCAGAGCAATTCCAACCATTCACTCCTGCAGTTTCAATTGTGGGGAATCGAAATTACAATGTCTTCTACACATGATAAGTTGTTTTTAAGGAAAATTAGAAATAAATTTTTTTTATTAAAAAGACTTTGAAGAAAAACTAAAAAAGTAAATATGAGAAGAATTTGATGAGAATGATGATAAGAAAATGAAGATGTGCATGCATCAGATAATAACAAGAATGATGGTGAAGAAAGAAGAAAATACTCAAGAACCTGGCCAAGAAGCAAACTTCGAAATAAATGGCCAATGAACATGAAATTAAACATGAAATTAAGGAAGTTGGTAAAGGGATACCAAGGCCTAGGGTACACATTATATCAAGAAAAAAATGTCTAGGGTTTGAGGGATCTCTCAATTTTGCATCAAACCTGTTTGAGTGATCTCTCAATTTGGAATCAACCCTGTTTGGGTCTACCTCATAGATAAGGAGTCTTGTTCCTCAAGGAACACAATGGCACTACTTCATAATGCATGACCATAGAATTGATATTTGTGTGCACTACTTCCCTCGCATACTAGAGTCGATACGTGCCGGAAATCCCAAAGTGTATGTGTTACTACAATTTTCTCTCATCCCGATTAATTTTTGTTCTAAACCTAAGCATGAAACCATTAAAAGAGACCTCCCTAATGTATGATACTAAGATTGTCAATATCGATATATTTGAAGAAACCCTCAACCTTTTAGAGGTTGGAACCTATGAAAAGGAGTTTATATGTGGGATTTTCTTCGATTATTATGACCCTAGCATAATGAAGACAGCTTCTTGTGGCCATTACTTTTGTAATGCATGTTGGACATGCTACAATATTCCTACCTCGATAAATGATGGCCATGAATGATTTACTTTATGATGCCCAAACCCATTCTGTAATGTTGTTGTGTGTCAAGATATACATACATGATGAAACCAATTTAAGAATAGCCTGTGATTTGTGTGAGATATGGTGTCATGGTGACTTTGTCAATATTATTGGTGTTGTTGAATTTCAACAAGATCAAAAATATTTTGGCATGTGATTTGTGTGAGAGATGGTGTCAGGGTAACTTTCTCAATATTATTGGCGTTGTTGAATTTCAACAATATCACAAATATTTTGGCATAATGATTCTCATATACTCCCAAATAGTAATAACAACAACATGATCATCATCTCTTATAGTGAAATTGCTTCATTCAGTCTTGTTTTGCTACACTATGACTTTGAGAGGAACATGTGTAGATCTCTCTACGCCATTTTTGGAAAGGCCCAGCTTTATGTTCACTACAACATCATTTCTATTGATGTTATGGATGACCTAAGAAGCATATTGATAGAGGTATCTCTTGGGAAGATTGTTCATAGTCGATAAGGAAATCCCTTTTCACTGCCTACTCGAGCTTGTCAAATGTGTGGTTCACATTACGACGGATTCTAGCTCACATAGTTCTCAAAAATAGGTGAGCATGGAATTTCATTGCTCATTGTCCAAGTTATTTCCATTTGCATGGAAAGGTTGAGGTATAGTTGGTGGGTTTTCAACAAGGACAAAGGAGTTAACATTTATATCTCTGTGGAGTTTCCCATGGCAATTGAAAAAAAAAATTGAAATTTTTTTAATAAAGAATGAAATGATACAATTGGTCAAACATGTTGAAGACATTGCAAACTAGAAAGCAGGTGGAAAGGAAATAGGAAAAACAAGTGGAAATTTATTTTCTATATTTTGTGATAATGTATTTGAAATCCACTCCAAAAATATAATTAATGATGATGTTGATACTAGCCTTCAAAAGGTTGAGGGAGGTCATAACTAATAATGATGTTGATACTACCCTTCAAAAGGTTGAAGGAGGTCATAACTGATGATGATGTTGATACTACCCTTCCAAAGCTTGAGTGAGGTCATGCTTAAAGATATGGTAAGAGTGAAGGAAGTAGGTGTGAGGGCATTCTTCAGTTCCCATGAGAGCACAAAAGTTGTAACCTGCAATGTAGCCCAAGGATCTTGGAACTAACTTCCATGGTCTCTTCTAGTGAGAAAACAACACAAGACGAGAAGAATGGATGGAGGAAAGAAATAAGGAGATGGAAAGCCAAAAAACAAACTCATTATTAGTAAAGTGAATTATGGAGATGAAAATTGTATGGCTCCCACAGAGTACTTTTTGTAGTGACCACTCAGGTTTCATCTGTAATTTAGTTGATGGTGGTAATAATAACAACAACTCAATTAAGAACGAGATAAATTTTTAACATCAATATCACAAGAGGAAATAAATGGATTGAGATGTTGTGTTGTTAGGGTTAACCTTGACTAAGGAATGAGTCAAAGGTAGTTTACGTTTAGCACATGTTTATGGGCCCATGGTATTTGGTGTCCAATGGTATTGTCCCAATCTATTGCATGTAAGGAAGTCTTTATAAGGATTGAGGAGGCTCCATTGTAAAGTGTCTTGGAGGTGAGTGGTGGTTAGCTCACTTGGCTCGGCTTGTCTGTTTAGGTCAAGGGAGATAATAGATCTATTATGGTGTTTTTTCCCGGTTTTGGGTTTTGCACATAAACATTGTGTTGCAATGTGGATTTATGTTCTCTCATTATTAATTGTATATATTCTTGTTAAATACTAAAATGTGGTATTAGAGCTATGGTTTGGCATATAGTTGTGCTTTTTGTGTTGTACCTATTTTTTTAAATTAATTAAGGGGTGTATGTTCGGTGGTACCCGACACCCTAGCAGTATTTTTGGGTTCTTGGTTAGAATGTAATTTCCTACGGTGCTAGAAGCACAAGGTATCCCTCTTATGCATAGAGAAGGGATGTTGCATCAAGTGTGGAATGAACCATTGGGTAGGTACGAGGGTGGAAGGTGTACTCATACCCTAACTTGATGTAGATTGTATAGGTCCAATATTCGATTGTGAGAGGAATGTGAGATGGTTTAATCTTAGTTGTGGGACCAATTTTGATGAACCAAGTATGTGAATATAATTCCTAGAGAATTGGCGGTTACAACAGCTCAATACCCATGTAATCCGGTAGATGGATTCTTTTTATATGGATATTAATGACAAGGTTGGATGTAGGTACAAAAGGAGCATGGAAGAAAGCGAGCAAGAAAGCGAGCATCGAAAAGCAAGAGGATGAAGCAATGAATGGGGACTCTAAATATATTTAAAATCAAATACATGTTGACTGTAAATTTAAATTAACTAGATTGTAAAATATATTAGCATAAATCTATTTTAAACCAAAATCTATAAAGCACATAGAGGGATCCGATTTCTTGAGGTGTACATATTTTTTTACCATTTAGATTCCTCTCGGTAGTTGATAGATCTAGGTTTAAAATAGATCTATTTTAGTTTAATTTTTATCATTTATTTTTATTTTTTAATTTAAGTCAATATATAATTTATATTTTTTTATTTTTTAATATTTTTTATTTTGTTGACTAGCATAATGTGACTAAAGTGACATGATCTCCCCCATACTAGGTTGGAGAGCATTGTGCAATTGTATAAGGAGTAACATAAATCCATTTTAAACCCAGATCTAGAGGTATCTAATTTCTTGAGGTGTACATTTTTTACCTTTGGATCCATCTAAGCACTTGATAGATCTAGGTTTAAAATAGATCTATGCTAGTTTAATTTTTTTATATTTTTATTTAAGTGATATGTAAGTTATATTGTTAATTTTTTATTTTTTA
This sequence comes from Pseudotsuga menziesii, assembly GCA_001517045.1. Lineage (NCBI taxonomy): Eukaryota > Viridiplantae > Streptophyta > Pinopsida > Pinales > Pinaceae > Pseudotsuga > Pseudotsuga menziesii. The sequence continues at coordinate 76,434 of LPNX010350304.1, read as the reverse complement.
ATATTTTTATTTATTTATGTCGGCTAGCATAAGGTGACTAAAGTGACAAGATCTTCTCCATACAGAGTTGGGAAGCACCTCACTTCTCTCAATACAATTATAATACAATTATACTTCTGATTTACCTCACATATCACTACTCCTCCTTTCTAAATGAATAAACAATAAACAAGGTTTCTTTTTAATATGTAATAGTCTTCGTCACATATAAAATCCATGTTACATTTCATTTAATGGGTTGGTAATCCTTTAAACCACTTAATGCATTTTAGATGTACGTTAATATTTCATTATTTCTTTTCAAAATTGAGTAAACCAGCTTAGATCCAGCTTTACCTCGCTCTATCATGCGCCAAGAGGGATCAAATATTTCAAGGTGCAAACCCTTTTTTGGAGTGCAATTGTTGAAGCAGGAAAAAG